>CBVK0102424129.1:0-11987 GCA_900067695.1 Picea abies | reverse complement strand
GTAAGAGAATATGATAAGAGATTCAAAGATCTCCTAAGTCAAATTCCGACAAAGATTGATCATAATTTGTTGGTCCCATGGTATGTAGTTGTGATACTGCCAAGAATCCATTCTCCGCTATGCTTATACGAGATAATCAACTGTGAAGATGCGCTACAGAAGGAAAAATGAGTTGAGTCAGATGATGATATCCCGTCGACTTCCTCGACGATGGAGAGACTTGAGGAGAAAATAGAACATTTGCAACAAATAATAAAAAATCTATCTATATGAGACAATGAAGTATGGTGCACCACATGCACTGGGGAAGGACATACAAAGGATAATTTTCCCCTAAATGAGCGCACACAAACAATAGATGTCCATCGAATACAAGCTCAGAAATACTGTAATATATGTGAATTCCTAACTGATCATAATATACAATATTTCCCACATAATCTAAAAAACACGAAGTGGTGCCACATCTGTGAAGCTTCCAATCACCGAACATTAGAATAACATTTAAACGTTTGAAATCAGAATAATATACAAACAATCTACAACACAAAAATCATCGATCAAGCAAACAACTATGGTCAAAGAGATGATTACTACGATGGTCGTGGTCGAGGTCGAGGAGGCCAACGTGGATTTGGTGGTCAAGGTCGAGGTCGTGGATGGCCATATTGTTTTGATTGATGGAAAAATGATCACACCAATGCAGATTTCCCTATAAAAGAAATAATTGATCTGAAATTTTGCAATATATGCGACATTAGAGATCACTCTTTAGAATACTTCCTGATAGTACTCGACAAAATCATACTAAGAAAAAATTTGAATCTACTACATGTAGTATCCAAGGAAGAGGTGAGGAACACCAAAAACTTACATATTGTTACAAGGTCAGGTGCAGGAGGAGATATTCACACTACACCACAAAATTACCAAAGAAAGAAGGCTAAAAACTTCCCAAACCCAGATAAAAAAGAGCAAATCATGAGGGAAGCTCTTAAATTCTTCAAGAACTCCATAGAAGATCAACAAAACCTAAGAAGTCGAAATGAAGACACCATCCAATAATTTTTGCAGCTCCTCAAAGAAAAAACATTCAATAGGTAGACTGTTGGATCTACTCAACATATTGCGGGAATACAAAGATGGTCAGAAACTAACCAAGGATGCAAATCACCTCTCTTATAACAACAAAGATTACAATCCACGAGTCGAATTGGAGATTGAGGGAACGATGGTTAACTAGATGGTCGTTGATTTTGGTTCTCAAGTCAATATTCTACCATGAGAAACATGGATACGAATGGGTTGATAAATTGGAAGGAAGTGGGAGAAAAATAATTATTCCCCTGGATCCAAAGGAAGGAAAAACATGGATGGAGTCGTGGGATGAATATCAAGAAGCTAGATTCCTTTATCATATAAACAACGAAAAAAAATATTATATAGAATCGACTACAAAAGGAGAAATTTTGAGAGAATCTCCCATGTCGGTCAGGCATATTTCTGACTTCGCCTTGTACAATTGGCAAATTGAAAATTACGAAGAACATGAAAAATATTGCTGGTCTATTGAAGTTATTCCGAAGAAACATCTTAAAACATGCTACTCAATCCAAGGTGTACCAAAAGTATATGAAAAAATACTCGACAAAATCCCACTCTTGTACCGACCGACAATCAGATAAGAAAACCCTTGTGATATAGTGAACGACATACCCCTTCAACCCATGTCGAAGAGGTGGAAAAATCCATAGGAGATCAAGGAAGGACACAAAGCCTTGTGGAAACCTTCACAGGTCAAGCTGCAAGATGTTGGAAAACACATTCCCCCAGATTACAAACATGGATGACTGTGTCGACATACTTTGTGGAACGATTTAGAGATAAGAAATTATCCAAAGTTGCAGATATTCCCACCTTCAAAATCGACTATGACCCAGTAGAACATATTCAACGTTGTAAAAGCGAGTGGTGGAAAATATGATATAAATATGAAAGGGTATGGCCCCATATGTTTCCAAGTACATTAGATTATAAATATGAAAGGGTATGGCCCCATATGTTTCCAAGTACATTAGATGATATACCAAGAAAATGGTATAAGATTGAAGAAGCCTGCGACCATACTTGAAACTGGGTTGAAATCAAAGAAAATTTTGTGCAAGACTTCGAATTTAGTCCAGAAGAGGAACTCTTGAAAGATGCAGCACATCAAATAAAAATATTTCTAGAAAGTCCTTCACTAGCTATACAAAAAGAAAAAGAAAAAATCGTGGAGGATTGACATTGACTTGCAATTTTGTATTGGTAGAAAACAAAGAAATCTCGATTGCACAAAGGATCGACATGGAGAATATAAAATGGCCAAGACAGGGCTTCCAGTGGAAAAATACCATCCAACACTGTAGAATCATGTGAAGTCAGTATTAAGTATAGCAAATACCATCCAACACTGTAGAATCATGTGAAGTCAGTATTAAGTATAGCCAATAAATGAAAACAAGACTAGGAACAAGCCGAATTCCCAAAAAGCTTTACAAAAATTGAAGAAGGAGAACACCACCTCGACGAAGCAAAACCACAAGAATGGATGGACATGGAAATCAAAACAAAGGAATTCAACATATCAAATGATGGTTGACCAAAAATGGTACAAATAGGTGACTATTGGTCTAACTAGCAAACAACCGACATAGCCAATCTACTAAAAGAGTATCAAGATGTTTTTTGCATGTGACTACAAGGACTTGAAAGGAATTGTAGAGGAAATGGGTAAAATGAATCATGAACTTATTCCAGGAGAAAAACCAATCAGAAAACGATCATACAAGTTAGCACATAAATATAAACTGATCGTTCAAAAAGAGATCAAAGGAATGTTACAAGCATGTATTATTTATTCTATCGACAAGGAAGAATGGACAAGTCCCATGGTGGTGCAACCAAAGAAACATGATCCCAAAAAATTAAGAATTTGTGTCGATTTCCGGGGACTCAACAAATAGACTGTGACAAATCCATTTCCCACCCCCTTTGCTAATGAAATCATAAATGAAGTCGCTGGTCACGAATGCTATTCATTTACTAACGGGTTCTCAGGATATAACTAGGTGCCAATAGAAAAATAAGATCATGAAAAAACAACATTTGTGTCGGAATTTTGATCTTTTGCCTACAAAGTAATGCCATTCAAAATAAAGAACGTACCAACAATTTTTTCGAGAATAGTGGTTGAATCATTTCAAGAGTATATCTGCAAAACCATGGCTGTATACTTCGACGAATGGACAATCTATAGTCTATTAAAAAATCACATACAATGGCTTCGACTTATGATAGAAGGTTACAGATAGATTCAACTATCATTAAATATCAAGAAATATATATTTTCCACACCTATTGGAATCCTCTTAGGACATGTAGTATGTAAAAATGGGGTAAAGGTCGACATGACTAAGATTAAAATTATCCTTGATCTAAAACCGACTGTAAATAAAAAACAAATCAAAATTCTTTTGGGTCATACGTGATACTATAGGAAGTTTATACGCCACTATTCAGACATCACCTTCCCAATGGATGAGCTATTATGAAAATATGTTGAATTCAAATGGAGCCAAGATGCCAATAATCCTTCAAATTCTTAAAAAAGAAGTTGTTTGAAGCAGCCATTCTAAAGTTTTTAGATTGGTCAAGAAAATTTCATGTCCATGTCGATGCATCCAATGAAATTGTCATGCGATATTAGCACATCCATACGATGACACAATGGATCATCCAAATGCATATGCGAGTCGAAAACTGAATAAGGTAGAAATAAATTATTCGACTATGGAAAGGGAATCCCTATCAATGATTTTTTCTCTACAAAAGCTCCATCACTATTTACTTGCAAATCCATTTACATTTTTTACAGAACATCAAGCACTGAAATACTTGGTCAGTAAACCAGTCCATCAAGGAAAGATCTGTCGTTGGTTACTATTATTTCAGGAATTTGAATTCGACGTAATCATATGACCGGAGAAAAAGAATTTCCAACCTGATCATATATCACGACTGGAAACAGGAGAAAACCCAACAAGCATCGATGATGATCTCCCTGATGCACACTTATTTTGAGTCGAAGTTACCCCTAAATATTTAGAAGACATTTCCAATTTCCTAGAAGAAGGCAAGGTCCCAGAGGACCTCCCAACTAACAAAAAGAAAGTTCTATCCCTAAAAGATGCACCCTTCACAATCATCAATGGATACTTATACAAAATGGGAATGGATGATGTTTTAAGAAGATGTGTGCTAGAACATGAAAGGGAGGATATAATAAAAAAAGCCCATATAGGAGCAGCTGGGGGTCATTTTCATGCCGACACGACAACCATTAAGGTACTACAAGAATGCCTGTGGTGGCTGAATTTTCATAAAGACTGTCGAGATCAAGTAAGAAAATGTGATATTTGTCAGAGGCTTGGACGACCTTTGTGGAAAAATGAAATGACACTAAGTTCAATAAACTCCAATCGAGCTTTTAAAATATGGGATATCAAATTCATCGGGTCATTTCCACAGAGGGCAAGAAGAACTGGTGCCAAGTACATCATTACTGCGGTCGATTATGTGACCAAGTGGGAAGAAGCTGAGCCAGTCGTATCTTGTACCAAAGAGGTAGCAACTAAATTCATCCATGATAACATAATTACAAGGTTTGGTTGTCCTCTGACACTAATCAACGACAAGGGAACTCACTTTGTGAATGAAACAATTAAAGTTCCACTGGAATTTTTTTTAATCGACCATAGAAAAATGACAGCTTATCACCCACAAGCAAACGGGGAAGTCGAATCATTTAATAAAGCATTACACAAGGGGCTTACAATTTTTTTTGGCATAAACAAAGATGATTGTGACGATAATATTCCTGTAATCCTCTGGGTGAATAGATCAACATTCAAAAGATCGACTGGGCAGACTCTGTTTAAGCTAGTCTATGGCCAAGAAGCTATTATCCGCTACAATTTTGGACTAATTCCGAAAGGGTCGTAGCTGTAGCAAAATTTGATGAGAGAAAAAACACGAACGTCTGACCATACCAACTAAACAAAGACGGAAGAAGAAAGGTTTATAGTGATCCATCACCAATAGGTTCAAAAGAAACAACAAAATGTGTGGCACAATTGCCACATAAAGAAAAATGATATAAAAGAGGGAGACTTACTCTTATTGTATGACAGTTGCATAAAAGGCAAACCCATAAAATTAGAAACAACATGGTTGGGGCCTTATGTGGTGGAAGATATTCAACCGACTGGAGCGATCCAACTTAGAACATTATTGGGGAAACCATTTAAGAAAGTAATTAATGGTGTCCGTTTAAAGAAGTATCATGTATAAAAGAAAAGAACCCTGTATGCAAAATATAACAGGGAGTTGCCAACAAAAACTGACTAAAATGACTAATCATACTTATAAGAAATAAACCTTGCTTAAAATTAATAAACAGAAAACAGTTAGACAAATTCAGGTATAGAAAACTGAAAAGTTAAAGTATTTAAAGAGTATCCATAATGCTAAATAAAAGTAGCAATAAAGTAAAATGGAGAGAGAAAGCAACCCTTGGTCAAGCCCGAGACAAAGTAGCAAAAGATATTCTCGACGTTCCACGCCATCAACTGACTTAAGACAAATACTCATAAGAAGAGAATCAAGCAAAATGATCAGTCCGGGTTCAAGCGAGTGTAGATCAGACGAGCGTAGATCATATGAGCACAAAACAAGAAAACACAAATCAAATTGGCATGAAAAAATATGACATTATTCAGACTCGGTCAAAATTAGAAAAATGAACTAGCAAACAAGCAATCATCGACATTGACTGAGTCAATCCAGTAATAAAGACGACTCAAGAATACCAATTAGTCGACCCATGTATTGACCATGTATCAACAGAGGAGACCTTGTCAATCGAACCCAGGAAAAAACCAGTCGAAGAGATGCCAATGTCAGCAAAGGAAGCACATTCAATCCTTGACAGGAACATACGGATAATGATAACAAAATTAACAATGATCGATGCAATGATGAAAATTGTGCCGCATCCACCTACATATTATCTTAACACACACAACTTTCAAGGATAAATCACTAGGATAATCACACGAGGGATTTTGCATGAGCATCTATTCAACACCTATAGGGATATCCACGTGCAAAAGGCACCACACACATTCATGAACTACCCAATTACGATAAACCATATCTGTTGATGTACCTCGAAGCATTTGCACTCATAATATCATGATTCGAATCGACAACTACCTCCTTTCCTGTACTTCAAAATCTTGGAAGATTGAGCCACATGTGGGGAAATTCCACTACCGTTTCGGATTAGCTTCAATATCATGAACCTAAACCCTATATAACAAAGCCAAGTAAGGAGAAAATTCACTCTACAGAAAGCTAATTACTAGAAAAGAAACCATGAGGTGGAAAAAATTAGCAGATGACGACCCTCCTGAATTAGATTTCCAGAATTTAGAAGCAGGTCAACCATCTTGGTCCAGATGTGAGAAGATAAATTTTCCCTTAACATAAAGGCACATGGGGTTCCTCTGGGGTTTCCATAATCCATTGGTGAGGGTAGCAACAATCAATGTTTCTTGCGCTGGATGCAGAAAGAAAATTTGGAAAAAACCTTCCAAGAAACACTCAAGTGTCAAAAGAAATGACTATGAAACCAAACCAAGGGTGACGCCGAAATAGGGTATTATAAAATAAAAAGCTCATAAATGGTATCCAGGAAGCAATATACTCACAAGAAAATGACATCTTCAACCCAATAAAACATAGGAACACAAAGCACACAATACGTAGTTGATTCGACCAATGACGAAGATCCAAGCATAATAAAGTAGTAAAAAATAATACTTTAAGTCGATTGACCATATAAAGATTTTGTCTCCTCTTCTTACATATTTCTCTTTCTCTCTTCATCTTCTACTTCTCCATATTGTAATATTGTAATCAAAATATGAAAACAAATTATTTTGTATAACCCCCACTTGCTCGAGACAAGCAAGGAATTGAGGTGGGGGGAGATGTTGTAGGGGCTAGTCAACCTTGTCGACTAGACCTGACAGTCAACTAAGAACTAGTCGATCGACCGACGCAGTGAGAAGTAGAGGTCAGTCAGAGTATCTGTTAATCGACCGACCCAGATAGTTAAGTAGTTACAACTGTCTGAAAGAGGTATAAATAGACAAGCACGTTAAGCCTCAGGTAGCTTCATGTGAGAGGTTATATGTAATTGTGTTGTACTGTTCTATCATATAATAAAATGATTGTTCTTTGGGCTCTCATTACTTGTGTATGTATTTACCTATGTCTATGTGTATGCATGTATCTCTATGATGCTTATGTAAGGATCTACTAGTAACTCTCCCTACTTTTCCCTAGATTACAACATATCCATATCTGAGATGATGCTCCTTGGTATCCCAAAGTGCACCCAAACCTGTTCAAAGAACAAGTTTGTTGCTTATTTGTTATAACCCTAAATTTCTCCATACAAGCATACCTGGTAGTTAACCCTCTTACTTGCTATTTTTTCCAAGCCATCAATGAGCAACTCTTCTTAAAAACACAATTTTTGAAGATGTATGTGCCCTGAACCACTACTGACCACATACACACGCTTGTTTCACCACTACAACCCACGTACGTATGCTAGCTGCACCATTACAGCCCGTGTATACCCACAAAAGTTGCAAAACTTAAAAAGTTGCATGGAATTTGTTGAGATTACGAGCTATTGGGTTGTTTCCCAACTGATCCACCGCCTATAGCCCATCACCCAATCAAATAACCATCCTTTTGTCATATAAAAGGAGGTGTTGGGGTCTCATTCCTAAGCCAAGCATAAGAACAGTGAAACTCTACCCATTTCACATCCCCTCCTTACCCCATAAAATTGCAGTTACCTTGTGAAATTTGCATCAGAGTTTCCCATTTTTGCATTTTTCCTCCATCATAAGCCTATGCCATTTCCTTAGAAGAAGTGTGATAGGAGAAAGATACGTGGAAGCACAGTTGGAGCTTGGTGAAGAGGAGCCCGGACCAGGTTCGTGGAGCAGTTGTCGACCTTTGTTGTAAGTAAACATTGTGATATCAATAAAATGAATACTTTTTTTGTCTCGAAATATGATGTGTCAAATAGCTATGTTTGATTTATGTTTTATGCTAACATCTAACCCGTGATTTATATATGAGATGCATCTTTGTAGTTTCCTGTTTATTTGTTTATGAATGCAGACCAACCTTGGGAGGAGGCTTGTAGTCAGCGGAGCAATCGAACGGGAGAGGATCGACACCGGATGCGGAGTAAAAAGGTAAAGTTACCTAATCTTTTCACTTTGTATTTCATGCGTGAATTAAAAAGGTAAAGTTACCTAATCTTTTCACTTTGTATTTCATGCGTGAATGTGGGGTATATTCGAAGTAGTTAAGAAAGTAGGAGACTTTTAGACAGTTAGATCTGCCTACATGTTGAACCCTAGTGTAGTCCATAGGGGGTTTTTTCTGCCATAGCAGGCACTCGAATTATACAGAATCACTGAAATCTGTGGATCTAACAATTTCTTACCAAATTTTGGGCAAATACTATCAGAAAAAATCGTCGAAAAAGAGTCATTTCATAGAAAGTTTAGACTACCGCAATTATAATTACTGAGTTAGTATTTGGTTTCATGTATGAATTAAGGCTAGATGCTACTTGAAAGCACACAACTCCATTACTATAGCTTGAGGGAAGATACTAGCTTTCTTGGAAACACTATTTAGGTTGGAACTACTTTTTGATCTTGGAGGAAGACATGAAACTACCTCTAAGTTTGTCTTCCTTGAACATAAGGTAACAATCCAAGAACCAAGAAAACCTAAAACGACATCTAATTGATTAAGAGTTTTCCATCCTTGAACATCAGGAAACGAGGTAGTGGCCCAAGACCAAGAAACATTATAGGAGTGAAAGCTTACCCCCTCATCAAACACTAGCAGATTATTTCAAGCAACATAATTTCCTTAAATAATAGTGATGAGTCTTCAACTCTCATTAGCAAATAGCAAATTCAATCAATAATAGTAGTCTTCACTATTATTTAGCCACTAAGTTATGATATATATATATATATATATATATATATATATATATATATATATATATATATATATATATAACCTTGAAGATCATTTTCTTATTTGTAAAACAAGTAAGTTTGTAAGAGTAAGTAGATACACAATCATTAACTATTGTATAGAAAAGAAGAGTAATTTTCCAAAAAATTTAAATGATTATATTTCTAACATAATATCATAAGTGATTACATAAATATTAAGTTTGTTATTAAATAGAGATGAAAATTGTAAGAATATTTCTATTTTTAAACAATTAGGTTTGGAAGAAAAAAAAAAGTTATTAATAACTTTTAAACCATATTCATATTTAAATATTTGAAAGAAAAAGAAAAATAAATTACGTTAAAATAATCATATAAAGTAAATTCATATTTAATGATTTAAAAGAAAAATAAATTACTTTAAAATAATCATATAAAGTAAAAAAATGTTTGTTAATAATTTAGAAACATTAACATTTAAGAATAAATATATAATGTATGAATAACTTTTTGATAATTTAAAAATATTTTTATACTATTCATAAATGAAAATGAAAATAAATATTTATAAAACTTTACAATAGATAATCATAAATTTTATATTTATTTTTTATAAATAAATTTTAAAAAAGAAACAACATTGAAAATATAAAAATTTAAATAATTATATTTATAATGTATATGTAAAATCATAGTATACATTGTTTGAATGACCATATTTTAAATGTAATGAAAAGAACAAAGAACATGAGCATTAGGAAACTATTTTTATAATTAAATTTTAAAAATGAAATAGATTGAAAATACAAAAATTTATAGGAAATTATTTTTTATAATTAAAATTTAAAAATGAAATAGCATTGAAAATATAAAAAAATAAATAATTATGTTTGTAATGTATATGTGAAATCATCTTATACATTGTTTGAATGACCATATTTTAAATGCAATGAACATAAGCATTAGGAAATTGAAAATAATTTTTGATACAGGATGTATGTTAAGTATGTTAAGAAAACTTAGTCAAGTCATTAGGGATAGCTGGCATGGCAAGACGCGTGTACACTCTTCCAGTTTGGGGTCACGAATTCAAGCCTGACTACAAGTCCCGTGTACACTCTTCCAGTTTGAGGTCACGAATTCAAGCCTGACTACAAGTCCCTAAAGCTGCTGCTTTCCACTCCCATATTATCCACTATATGAAGAAGTATGAAAAAAAAAAAAACTTAGTCACAATGAAAGTATGGTGTCCATAATGAAAGTAATTCTTGATACAGTATGTATGTTACGAAAACTTAGTCACAATGAAAGTATGATGCACATAATGAGTTATGGACAAATTTGAAAGTGTCCTATGAGATGGAGTAGAAATAGTGACTTTTACAGGGACAAGGGGTTGAGCAGATATGAAACTATCGTATGCAAGATAAATTTATTAATAAATTGGGATTTTATTTATATAGAATATGGAGGTGAAATTGTAAAAAAATAAAGTATCATGGAAGTAAACATATATAAAATATTAATTACAGTAAGTAAACATATATAAAATATTAATTACAGTAAGGAAACAAAAATACAGAGGTAATTAGAACTAACTTTCACGAGAAAGTAAATGGTAATACTTTTTGAATGTATATATAAGTTTATTGGTAAGACTGGTAAATGGTAATATCTTTTGGATGTATATATTAGTTTATTGGTAGCACTGGTATAGTTGTTCATATGCTATATTATCAAGTTCAAAATCCAATGAATATAGAACTTCAAAAATTAGGTTATGAGTTCAGTTTAACAGCACTACAAAGCATAGAAATTAGTTTAAATTGTGGTAAATAAGGCCTTTCAAGGTCAAAGACAATAAAGCTTATGTAAACAAAAAGAATACTTCAACTACCAATATTATGACAAAGCTATGACAAAGCAATGGCATTGTCTTTGTAATAAAATCATATTTTCAAGTTTTATGGGATCCAATATCTAACCAGGTATGCACTCAATAATAATAACAATTCAGGATCTTCTGTCAATAATAATAACAATTCAATATCATACAGGAATAACTTACCACATACAGGATGTTTGATCCTTAAATCTATCCAGATCTCAAATGCAAACAAGCACACTTTATTAAATAAGGAATTTGGAAGTATATGCAGATTGGAGCACTTTAGCATTGGAAGCTATGAAGTCCTCGAAAGAATTTGGAATATTTGCAGCTCTCATTCTATTCCAGGAGGTTTCTTACGTTTCCAAAGTCCAGGTGGAAGCGTTTTCGAATTCATGCACCCAGATAAGTCAATATGTTGGAGATTCTGTAATTTCCAAAAATATTTTGGAAGCTTCTGTAAATTGAAGCACCCAGAGGTCGATATATTCGAGGTTCGTTAAGTTCACAAAGGAATCTGGCAGCGACTTCATATTTGGACACTTCCTTAACACCAGGCATTTCAAAGACTTCAGATGACAGAGTTCATCTAGAAAAGTTTTGAGATTAATCTCCTCCACACGTTCATTCTGGTGCAGGACAAGTTTTTCGAGATTCTTTAGGCGTCCAATGGACTCTGGAATCTTTGAAAGGGGAGCATCAACGATCAACTCCCTCAACAGCAGCGGTGCCTGCAATGTTCACATTTTCAAAGTGGATTTGACCTCTCGATATAACTTTGGTGCATAGTGGTATTTGAAGATGGAATACTGAGGAGCAGAGCGATTTTTACATTATAACAAAAAAGATAAAAAACTTTCGTCAAAAAATTGCATACCTGTTCATCTGGCCACAATGTTTCCAATTTGATCCCCTTTATTTCCAAAACC
>CBVK0102423957.1:0-13818 GCA_900067695.1 Picea abies | reverse complement strand
TCCGGTAGTGATGGGCAGTTGTTGGTTTGGTGACCCTCTTTGTCACACAAGGTGCAAGGTGGTGGGATGCACAGAAGAAGTGGAGCTGTGGGCTCCTTCTTCTGTCGCCTACCCTCGGCGGTAGCAGGGGGGGTAGGGAGTATGGGGGTAGTGGGGGTAGTGGGAGTGATGACATGAATCGTCATGGGGAGTCCTTCCTGTGGGCGAGGGACCATCTCAGGTGGATGTAAGTACCACACTATAATTGCTAACACCATATTGGGTAGTGTGAGCATTGTAGCTACTTGGAAAGCTTCTATACCGGGTGGAGGGTAAAAGAAGGGAATTTGAGTGAGGGGTCTGGGGACTGACTCCCAAATGGGACTAGGCCCTTGAGGGGGTGTGGATTCGTGGACCATAGGGGTTGATGAGTGCGCAGGAGGCTCCTGTGAGAGTAGTGCTGCGACTGGTGAGATGTCAGGAATGACTGAAGCCTCTTGAGGAGGACGAGCATCCTCCTGGAGAGTTTTGTTAGAGGAAATGACGCATACTTGATTAGGGGGAAGGAGTGGTGGTGCTCCATGGTATGTCCCTAACAAGGATGAATCTTTGAAAATACCAGGACCCATCTCAATGAGGGGATATACGTCTTTGTTAGTGTGAATGAGAGGAAGAATGTTATCGAGATTGGAAGATGGGTTAGGCTCGTAATGCGAGACTTGGTCAATGGTCACAATCTTTCTGTTGTGGGGGAACATGATTGTCCTAAAGACTGATGATGCCACTGCCTTCATAGCATACATGTAGCTACATCCAAACAAGATATTATAATCAAGTTGAGCGTCGATAACTTCAATGTCAATGAGAATCATTTTTCCCCCGAGTTCCACGGGGAAATTTTGGAAGAGCCCTTCAGGAGATGATGGTCGTTCTTCATAAGCTCGTAATGTGATGGTGGAGGGTATGAGTTCCGGGGAACCAAGTTTTTTCCATA
Source organism: Picea abies (assembly GCA_900067695.1). Taxonomy (NCBI): domain Eukaryota; kingdom Viridiplantae; phylum Streptophyta; class Pinopsida; order Pinales; family Pinaceae; genus Picea; species Picea abies. The sequence continues at coordinate 12,845 of CBVK0102423957.1, read as the reverse complement.
CTGTTTTGGACATGATACATGTAGATGCCCCTTCATCGATGATACATCGATGGACGGTGATGTTCCTTATTTTTACGGGTAGTTGAATAACAACTGCGGCGGAAAGACGCGGTTCGCTGCTATCGAGGTCAAAGGTGATGAGTCGAGTATCGGCAGGGTCGACTGCGCCCAAGGCGGAAAGTAGAGATTTCCACTGAGTAGGGCAAGTCTAGAGGACTTCCAGAACTGACATGGCAGCCAGGGATTGTGCTAATTCATCTATCAAGCTGTAGTTATGTGCTGCCCTAGCCTGCGGGTTGTGAACATTCCTACGCAAGGGGATGCGAGGGATGCGTAATGGTGGTTCGGCCGAAGGGCGGGGGATCATCAACGGGGGTCCCATCGGTGTAGGGTTTGTCTCTGAAGAGATGGGAGTAGACTCAGCTGTTGTAGGATACTGATGATTGCGTGTTTGCAAAAGAATTTCTTCCTCACTGGTGAGGAGAATTGTTCGCTCTACTGGATTGTTGGGATTATGGTATTGGCCCACCTGAGGTGGGGGATGCTGTGTGTCCTATTGGGTGTTTATGACACCTTGATGTGGGATAGGATTTTGCAGCACGACGGGAGGGGGTTGTTACGCATATTGTTGTTGTGCCTGCTGCGGTGCAGGTTGCGCTGGGGAGGGGGGAAGGCTCCCAGAGTCTTTCAACCTCTTGAAATCAACAATCTGGGGGAAATGGTGAGTGTAATGACCGTACACACCACAAAGAGCACAAGGGTGGATATTTTTAACCGTATTCCGCCCTTGGCGTTTGTTTTTATTGCCCCCCTGGGGGTTTTGGTTCCCTTGGTTCGGGTTGCCCCCAGTGGGTGGATGCTGTGGGGGTTGATTCCCGCCTTGACCAGGATTGTTTTTATTCTTGTTCCTTCCTTTCTTCTTGGCGTTGTTTGAAGGGTGAGTTGGGTTGGCTGTGTTCAATTGTTCAAAATTTTGGTATTGTTGAGCAACAGAGGGTTGAACAAAGTTTACCCCCGCATGAGGGTGTGGGGGAGTCATGGGTGGTGGAGGACCGGGAAAGGGAAAGTATGGATTTTGTGGTGGTACCGATCCATAGGGTACATAGGAAGGTGTCGTTCTTTCACTAGTACTATATGCTGATGTTGAGGGGGTACCACTGGTTGATGGACTAGGTGGATGTATGGGAGGTGCCGGTGGTGGTCCACTAATGGGTGGAGGTATAGAAACAGGATATGGCTGTTGATAAGGAGGTGGGGGGTAATAAGACGTGCCCCCATATGCCGGTGGGTATTGAGGTGTTCCATACATTGGTGGTGGTTGGGGTTGTGTACCATGGTGTGTGGTGGCACCTTTTAGTCTGTCTGCTGAGTGAGACATCCCAGGTTTGTCCTGGCCAAATGGCACAGGTTTTGGAAGATCAGGAAGTACTGTGTACAAGTATCCTGACTGTGTGTAAATGAGGTCATATTGTTGATCCTTGTTGATGGGTTCCTCTTCAGATTGTGGGAAGGTGGAAGCTACATCCTTACCAAGGAGAGCGACAAGTGATCTAAGAAACCAGTCAAGGCATTGTTGTTTGGTGGTTTCTGCTTTACACAAACTACGTTGCCTACGCCACTCATGACTGTGGTCAGCAATGTGGGTGGCTGAGGACTGTTTGAAATTGGACAGTAGTTCAAGACCATTGTCATGGCAGATGGGTAATTGGAAGAAAGTTAAAAAGGCTTTGGCCAAGGACTCAAAGGTCGTGTGGGACCCTGATTTCTCTTTGACATACCATTTGGCTGATGGACTGATAAGTGTGCGTTGAAAAATACGCAGTCTGATAGAGTCTTCCATGATGCTATTGGAAGAACACCATAGATGGAAGGTCATGACATGATTGGCGGGGTCATCCTCTGCCTTCCCTTCAAATTTTGGTATGTCTGAAGGAAGTTTGGTTGGCATTGCATGCCATGTGGCATCATGCAATATAGGATCATTAGTAAGTTTTGTGAGATCCGGTATGTTGAGAGAGGCCAAGTATGGCATATGTAGTGGGGTAGGAACGTTAGTTCCAGCCATAGTGTGTTGTGAACCTGACCCTTGATGGGGACTAGGTGGGTTGGTGCTCCCTCCTTGAGAGGAAGTGGGTCTCCCGCTTCCGTGCAAAGGAGAGCGAGTGACTGTGTGACTTTGGGAAGTGGACCCAAGTAATGTAGATCCAAGTAAAGATGATCCTAATATGGTATCACTCACAGGAGTGTGTGAAGGAGGTACCGATGATTGAGTATGACCAGATACTCCCCCTAAAATAGGAGGAAGGTTGAGCAAGCATCGCGAACGACGGGGGTTATGGGGTTCCCCTATGATGTCAGAAAAATTGTGTGAAATGTGTGCAATAAGTGGTGAGAGATATATAGAACCAAGATTCTTTGCTGTGACTATTTTTACACAATATATATATCAAAGTCAAACTATAATCAGATGTGCATCATACATAAATGAACAAGAAGAATATATGTGGGTAAGAGGGTTTTATTCGCGTGGGGGAATCAAAAGAAAGCAAACGCTCGTGTCCTAGCAGACGTAACGTCCTTCCTCTCAAATAGCACTGGACCTTCCAATATCTCTCAACAGTGGGGTCTAAAGTCACTGGAAGAGAAACTAGTGAAGGATGAAATAACTGGTTATCATGAGGGGTAGAGGGGGAAATATCCTGAAAGAGCTGGCGATACTTCCCAATAGCCACACAAAATCCAATCAAGGTGCGATTGCAACCCACAATCGCCACCTAGGTAGATGTCCTAAAATTGGTCACTAGGTACCTCGGTCCAAGCGCGACATTTAGATTTTCGGCCTAAGAAATGGGTCATGGGCTGGATCCCGTCCAAGAGGTGGGTGCCTCAAGGGGGGACACACAGAACAACCGGACCTCGGCCTTCAACCCTTCACGAGTATCTCCCTGCCTTATGGTGATTGGAACACTGGACTTGGAGGATTTGAAAGTTCCCTATTCGTCAACTTCTATGTTTGAAATTGTGAGAACCAGATAACGGGGGGTTATTTGGATGCCTACCCCTGAAATCCTACCTAGACTAAAATTTTCTTTTGGAACCTCCCGTGGAGGACAACTTAGTGAGTTGTTAGAAATATTTTAGATGATGTTGTTTTGTGAGGCTAGGGGTGAAAACCAACCTCATTTGATTAAAAGTGGGAGTGGATAGTCCAATCAAGAAAAGATGGGGTGTTTTCAGAATCCCTTTTGAGGAGACCTACTTAGACCACCACGTTTCGAGATGAGGCTATGTGAGTGAGAAAGTGGCTTTTGTGTGTGAGTGAAAGTGTACCAAATTTTAGTTATTTATATGTCACCTTGCAACATGTGGACATCGCTTGGTCCTTTACAAGAGTTTGATTACCTAAATCAGCTAGATGTCATTGGTACAACCTTGCGGAATTTTAAAAGCCCTAGGAAATTAGCATGTGGACATTGTGGTCCATTACTATCCTTTAACTCCCTATGTGTGAGTTAATCTAGAAAAATCATGAAACTATCCTAGATTGAACATGTGGGCATGTGTGGGCCCGTTACAAACTTTTAAACTCTCCTATTTTTTTGATCTAAGAAAGCAAAATTGCAACAACTATCCTACTTTTGTGACATGTGAGCATGTGTGGGCCCGTTACAAATTTAGGATATATTTGAAAAATGGAACTAAGAGGGGTCCCATAGGGCCTTTGTCCTCTCCTAAAAGTTTTGAAATTTTTGTTAAGGAAGATGAGATCATTTTCGCAATCCTTTTCTAGTTCTCACGATCGCTTGATAGTGCAAGAGAACAACATACTCACGATTGTTACTTCCAACTTCTGATCCCAAAATGTGAGTTTAGATGTAATTAGAATTGATGTTCAACTTAGATTTGTAAACCAAAGCAAGCCATCCATGTGGCAAAAAGAAAATAAGGGAAAATGATTTTTATCCACCTAAGTGCCTATGTTTGTTTGATTATCCCCTTTATAAGTTGAGGGGTCTAAGTGGTGCAGTATTTAGAGCATGCATATCATCATTCCTAATAAGGAAAGTGATTTTTCCTCACATCCAAGAGATTACAATGTCAAATTTAGATCAAATGCGCGCCACACAGTGCATACACAGGCGCATAGAGCGCACGGGCGCTGTTGGAATAAAGGGAGAAAGCGCATGCGCGTAGAGAGAAAACACTACACAGGCGCATGCGCGCATGATGCGCGCCTGTGGGGTGGAATAACCGCGCGCCTATGGCAAAAAAACTGAGAAGAAAAATCCAGATGGATTTCTCCCAATCTTCTGGTGAATTGACTGGTTAGCAGGTTAGCAGAGGCCGGTTTGTGAACCTGCAAGTTAATAAAATCAAAAGGAAAGCAAAATGAACCCAAATGAGGGAGGAATTGATACCTTCTCCCCAGTATGGCCCCCAATCTGTTTGCACCCAATTCGTCACTAGGTGAGCAAATTAAGAGTGCTTACATGCCCAGTTGGGCTCTGCTAGGCATGACAGCTGTAAAAGGAAAGGTCTTTAGGGCTCAATTAGGTCTTTGACCAGCCCACCATGAGGATTGAGCTCAGATTTGGTGTCAAATCGACTTGGGAGCTGATCCATTAGTGGTTGGGAGGCCGACCAATTTCAATAAATGCACCGTTTAGCAGGCGCACAGGTTTTTCGCCCAACAGCCGCGCATCGTGCACTGATGCGTGCATTATATGTTGTTGTTACGTGCATACGCGCGCGAACCTAGGTTCTATAAAGCGCCCTTCAATTTTTTGGTCATTTTGTATAGTTTTTGATGCTTTTCCAATGCTGTGGAATTAATCCTGTGCCATGAATGAATCCAGTCCTGTTTTGATGATGCAGAGTTCTTGTCGCTATGTGTGGACGAAATTTCAGTGATAACACTTTCCTTTCATTTTTATGGTTTTGGATTAGGGTTTGGATTGGTCCCTAGTGCAGGCTATGTCCTTGAAGTCTTTGACTGTAAGGAGATGGTCTCTTAGTGTGCCAAGAGATTTATTTCAAGCCAAATAATTATTCAATTGTAGGACCCGTCTACTATTATCTAGAGATACAATTAACATCTTAGGGGGCGANTATTCCTACTACTCATCCCCTTCCATCCAAAATGAAGTAATTTGGTCCTTGGGAATTGCTCGTGCAGTCTGTGTTCCTAAAGTATTTGATTGTACGGAGGTGGTCTCTTGGTCCCCTTCCACCCAGAACGAAGTAATTTGGACCTTTGGAATTTCTCGTGCAGGTTGTGTCCCTGGAGTCTTTGACTGTAAGGAGGTGGTCTCTTGGTGCACTGAGAGATATATTTCAAGCCAAATAATTATTCCACTGCAGGACCACTCTCATGTTTTTTTTTCACCTCAGGTATTCCGCAATATGTTGAGATTGTCGAAGCCAACATATACCTTCAGAGGAGAAGTCTGGAAGGAGTTTCTAAAAAAGCATGATAATCAGTTTTGTATGGATGTTCAAGAGCTTGTCGATGCCTTCTCCATGTTGTCGCACTATATGAACAACACACAATTGTATGCATGTGTTTTTTTTTTGTAACTCCTCTACCTGTATTTATGACAAGTATGTTCAATGCTTCGATGCAAATAACTCAGTCCAATGTCTATGGATAAATATATATTACCCACTATTTTTCTTATATATTTACTATTAAAAAATTTCCTTGGAATCTTGGTTGGTGCTTCTTTGCTGGATTTAACACCTCCTATCGTTTGCATGGTTCAATATTCTTGTAATTCTTAAATATTGTATTGACTCAAGCAATTTGATAAAATATTAAGCATTGGAAAATTATATGACAATGCATTGTGTCGATCACATGCGGCTTCTATGGAAACATAAATAAGTTTCACACAGTTTCAAACCAACATTCAATTCCATTCGTAATGTAGATAGAACATAGCAACACTAATTCATGATGCAGGAGTTGGGGCCTTGCCCAAGAAGTTTGGTTCTCATCTCAACCTTGCTAAGAGAAAGATCTCTTATTTCCCTCTCGCTTCCTTGATTCCTTTACTCGAAAAGGAAAGATATTATTGGTTGTCCATCCCCTCGCCTCTGTTTGAGCACTTTTACTTTATTAATGAAATTACCAAATTTCTTCTTCGCAAATATTTTGAAAAAAATGATATATGCTAGCTGAATTCAAATGGGGCTATGAAATCCACAACAATATTAAAATTCAAGTTCGTCGTTGTTATACTTACGGTCAAGTTGACAGTATAATAACTTTATTTCAACAACCCTCCATTGATTTCTCTGTAGATTTTCGATGCTTCTCTTATGCAAAAACATCCTATAAAGTATAACTATGACTCACTTTCTCTATTCTTTGATTGAAGAGCCTATAGAGTTGTCTAATTGACTTCATAGTTAATGTTGCTCCTAAAGTCTATACCTGAGTGCTAAAGGGTAAATCCAGGCCACCGAAAATTTGGAATGGTCGTTCTTTTGAATTTTTTGGTGAGTTAGAGGGTTGTTTCACCAAGACAAAAGCATGGTCAAATTAGCAAGATGATATGGACAAGGGTTCTCCTTGGTGGGTAGAAGAGTAATAAAAGACAAGTGAAATAATAGAGGTTAAAACAAAGGGAAACAACAAACCATTCAATGAATAATCTACTGAAAGAAGAAGTTTAATACTTAAAATAATATTTCAAGGCATTAAACAATGTATCAAAAACACAATCACTCCCATAGGTTGCAATAAAAAAAATCTTCATCAAAGCATTAGATGACGCACCCCAATCCCATGAAATGACCAATAGTACAATCTACGAAATCGACCTCCCTATTATCGAATCAACAAAGATGAATATTATGGCATCAAAGAATTTTTTTTGTGTGAGAATTGAATTGGAAAAAATTGTTACATATTCTACCTTTTTTTAAGGCCTTATCATAGTAAGAATGTAAACTTATCCTAACCCACTGTTATCTACAAAATCCAAACATCAATAGCACCTGTAAATCAACTATACATAGTTATAGCCAAAAATCAAGTTATAGTTTATATTTGCATTTGCTCACACCCTTTTTAATGATACAAGCACAGTAGAGAAGGAGTATGTGGATAAAATATTGGACTAGAAGATGATGATTTTGCAACAATGGGGATTGTTTGAGATCAATTCCTTCTTCCGAAAATTTCCATCTCCTTTTCTATTTTCCCACTCTCTTTTATCCCCTTCTTTTCCCTCTTCTATACTTAACTGAATTCCCCTTTCTTTTTCCCTTTCTCTTTCTGGTTACTTGGTCATTTTTACGAAAAATGTCTAAGTTCACGGGTTGGTGGACTCATGGGTTCACATTTCCACTCATGCTTTTGTTGAATCATGTTGTCATTGATGCCAAAGGATGATTTATTGATTGATGATTGATGTCAAGGAATTGATTGATGCCAAAGGATGATTAATTGATGTCAAAGGTCAAAAGTTTGATGTCAAATGATTGATGTTGATTGATGTCAAATGAACAATCTCTTGTCATAATATATTTATGAAGTATGTATTGTCCTTGATGTGAATGGATTTATGTCAAGTGAAATCATAGGCATATGATGTCATGCATGGATGCAAGATGGATCAATGAGTTGTCATTGATAGATGATGCATAGATGAAGATGGATTAATGAGTTGTCATTGATAGATGATAGATGAATATGGATCAATGAGTTGTCATTGATATATGGACCCGAGTTGGATTGATGTAAAGATGACTCATTACTATATTATCATGGTTGATAAGGAGTACAAATGCATGAACTCCAAAGTGGTCCCCTTATGGTTAAATCCCTCACGGGAAGACGCTTTGCGGTTGAGTTATCCTAGAAGTATGGTTAGAGAACCCATGCTTAACTGTGGAATAATGAGATGAATATCAATGAATATGTCAGTAAAACTATCCTAGTTGGATAGTTCTTGTCATGACATTTCTGGTGGTGTGTGGAATGCCACATAACTCCTCACGGTTTGAGAGTTACGGCCTTACAAAGTTGGAGGACCCTCATATGATGGCTTGAAGCCCCAAAAGGTCAAAGAAGTCAAAATGATTACAAAGAAGATATTATTTAAATAAAGTTAAGTGATTATTTAAATAATAAAGTAAAGTGACAAAGTCAAGAAGGATTATTTAAATAATCAAATAAATGGAGAACTTTATATTTATGGAAAGTAGTTATGAGAAGGTTAACCCTAAAATGAGGAATGAGGGTTAAGTGGTCAAGTGGCTATTGGATACATGGAAAAGTGGAAAATTGGGAAAAGTTGAACATAAGTGATTATGTGGACAAATTTTCTATGTGGGAAAAGTGACTGAGAAGATGCTTCTAAGGAAGCTACTTGGAGAGTATAAATAAGAGGCAAGGGTCTCTTGTGAAATAGATCTCTTGAGCATGAATTGAAGATCTATTATGAGAGAGAGAGAGTCTGGAGGATCTCATGGACACATCAAAGTTTTCGTAAGTCTGATGTATTGACGATGAAAGTTTCAAAAGTTCAGAAACCCTAGTTTCTAAAGGAGTACGCGAGCCTGTAATGTCCCCATTTTGGGACATTATAATATTATAGAGTGTTATGCCTACCAGAGTAGCCAGATATGGGTGACAGAGAGTTTGAGAGATATTTCCGTAATTTCGAGTTTTTATGGGTCATATCTTAATTAAATTCACTAAGAAGGTCATAATCGACATATAACATGGAGAAACCTCTTAGTGTAATAGATCACTGGAATCGAGAGGAAGAGCATTGCAGGATAATTTGATGATAAGTGACTTTCAGTGGTCGGAGAAGCCATCAGGATGGATAAAGCACTTTTTAGAGGTAAAATGGTTAATTAATTAATTAATTAAGTGATTTAATCAAGGAATAATAAAATAAAGTGAAAGTCACTTGGAGGGAAAGGGTCAACAATGAATTAGGGTTTTGGGAAGCTACACAGAAAGGGTAAAGCAATGTAATTCATTATGCATTGTTATGATTTGATGTTGAGAGTTCCCAGAGGAGGAAGAGAGTCAACCTTACTGTTTTTTGGATTTCTGGAGGAAACTGCCACCATTGATCGGTTTCGTTGTTGAGAGACACACCCTATCCCATCGGAGATACCATCTAGGTATTTCACCAAGCTATTCAGGAGTATCCAGTACAGTGTGCACAACTCAGCCAGTGAGGACGCAAGTCAGATTAAGGGTTTATGGAGCTACACGACGTTTGAGCTTAGATTGCATTTTCCTTCTGATCCAGTTGAGATCCATCCATGACGCTTCCATTAAGATAATTATCATCAAATTCTGATGGTGGAATCTTGCAGATCGCATCATCCAACCATTTAGGGCGTAGTTCTTTCGGTAGTACATTTGGGGTTGCAGACGTAGCATCATGAAAGATCCGGGTAAACCCTTTTAACCCAATTCTGAATTTGGCGAGATAATCATTTTGAGCCCTATAACAGAAGATTCTTTTGGTGGAATCATTTGGGGCACATCTAGTGTCCCAGGAGGTGCACAAACCCCCCAGGGGTCCAGATCCAGTACCACAGAGGCTAGATCTAACATCCGACACTCATCCATTCCAATCTAGAGGCTAGGACGCTTCTATTGGAGCATTTTCCAGTGCATTCCGATGGTCTATCTTCCTGGACGAGTTTTCCAGCTGGTATCAGTTACTGTATTTCTTCGGCAACACATATTTCTACCGATATATCTGTGCATGCATAAGATCTGCATTCATATTCTAATCACGATTATTTTTATGCTACTTGATTGTATTCCAGTGATGATCCATGAGATCTAGCTAATGATTAAACTCTATATTTCCAGTGTGTTATTGTATTTCCGTGCTTGAGTCGTATAATACATGTTATTGAGCATTTGATGTTCTTTACTTCTGCATGTATCCTTTATATACTTTTTAAACCATAAATAACCAACATGCACATGAAATAACCCTAAATATCTCCAACACACAATTGAAACACCCCAATGTATCAGATCTGCAAGACGAAACATTAGATCAGTAGCAAATATCTTGATCAATGAGATCGAGGATATTTCAGTGGTATTAGAGCTTTAGTCCTGCTAGCCTGTGACTAAAGTCGATGAGTTCAACGGGTGACCCAAAAGGAAGAGAGGATGTGGGGTGATAGATATGAGAGGCCAGAGGGCACTGGTATGACACCCATGGACCCAGATGCAGCCTTCATGCATGTACTCAACAATTTGGTAGTCAATCAGCAGACCATGACACATTCTTTGGCACAGTTGGCTGATAGATAAGATATAGTGGACACCCCAGGCACACCAGCTCCATATGCAACACAGGGGAACTCGGGGCCAGGAAGTAGAACCCAGACACCTACTCGCACATACACATCTTCGAGTAGGATTCCTAGACCATGGTTCCCTATTTTTCAGAGGGAACCACCACCACCAGCACAACAACGATTAGCACACAGGCTACCCACTCAGGTGGAAGGCATTGTAGAGTACAAGAGGGAGTATGCAGCATTGGGTCGTGACTTCCATCATGACATGACATTCGTCAAGTACTATGGACTTAGGGGCATGATCCATCCCATAGAACCTTAGAGATGAGGACAACAACAAAAACATGGGCATAACATAGATTTCATCCATAAAGTTGGTAAAATCACCATACCTTCTTTTGATGGATCGTCCAAATGCACTGCCAGAGCTGGGGTACAAAAGTTAGACATGTACTACAAGCTAAACCAGATGACTAAGATGGAGGCTTGTGACTCTTGCACATTTGAGGGACATTTGGATGGATAGGATGATAGTGCATGCCCTTCATCTTCCCTGTCAGGCAATGTTGAGGATTCAATACTTCAGCATAGTGGTGACACTTGTGAGGATTCATATGTGTTGGCACTTAGACATGATGAGATTAGGAGGTTTGATGACCTACCTACAGGTGTAGACATGGCTTCCAGGAAGTCATGTATGGATAATGATGAGTTTCCTATGAGGAGCGAGCCACATTTTTCATCTTCTCAATCACCTATGCTAGCCACGACACATGAGGATATCAGTGGCATTCCTGATATGGTAGAGGAGCCTTTTGTGGGGATTGTACACAAGGAACATATGGATCTGCAGACCCAGGAGGAGAGGTATGGCTTGGATATAGTTGACCTTACAAATACCTATCAGTATGAGGAGAGTGAGTCACCACTCTTGGATATTCCATTGATGGACCAGGTTGTGGAGACTGGAAAATTTTTGGGACACTTACTCCCATGATCAATCTACAGTGATGGGGATGCACTCCTTATTGGTTGGGATGACCATAGCACATGTTTGGACACATCTATATGGGATCCAGGTGTAGGTGATATTAGTAGGGTGAGCGCACAGGAGGATATAACTGCCCATATAGGATATAGTGCGATTCAAATGGGGGTAGCAGTTGGTGATGGTGTGTAGTGACATACAGGAGGACTCAGTAGCATAGTGGACAATGGGCCGTTCAATGCCTTATCTTTTAAGGAGTGTGTTGTTGGGGATTCAATTGTTGACACTATTAGTGAGGGGCATGAGGTAGAACCTCAATGGGACTGTGATTAGAAGTCACGACACTTGACGGGACAATTGAGAGTCAGTGAGGACATGATCATGGAAACAACTCGATGCATTGATGATACACACACATTGGTGGTAGGTTATTGTTGGAGGGACTCCAGGGAACATGGTATTTAAGATAGGGGACTTGCCATTGATGACTTCCATACACTCATGGAGAGAGTGACTGTGATGAGGCCTGACTACTAGCAGTTATTGATGGATAGAGATTACTTATTGGAGATTGGCAAGATGTATCACAGGGCACTGGGGGAGAAGGAGCTTGAGGTGGACCGACTCACTCATGAGTTGGTGAGCAAAAAAGGATTCTTGGAAGAGACACAGACAACCCTTCAAGAATCAGAGTCCAGATTAGATGAGCTCCTTTGGGAGACTGGTCAAAGATACACTAGTCAGATATGTTCCTCAGTTACATTGTTGGAGGATATCCGAGTGTCATAGGGGCCACCATTCATGGGTAGTTATGAGACAATCGGTCGTACACATACACATGAGGATTCTAGAGCCAAGGGAAATTATGAGGACACTTTCGTTTGAGGATATGCACGAGGTCTGAGCTCAGATTGTAGTTTCCTTCTGACCCAGTTGAGATCCAACCAAGGCACTTCCATTGAGCTAGTTAGCATTAGATTCTGATGGTGGAATCTTGAATATCAACTCATCCATCCATTTAGGGCGCAATTCTTCTGACAGTACATTTGGGGTTGTAGACGAAGCATCAAGACAGATTCAGGTAAACCCTTACGACCCTATTCCACATTTGGCGAGACGATTGTTTTGAGCCCTATAGCAGCAGATTTCATTGGTATAATCATTTGGGGTGCATCCAATGTACCAGGAGGTGTGAAAACCCCCCAGGGGTCCAAATCCAGTACCTCAAAGGCCATATATGACATTCAACAATCATCCATTCCAGTCTAGAGGCTAGGGCACTTCTATTGGAGTAGTTTCTGGTGCATTCCGACGATCTATCTTCCCCGACGAGTTTTCCAGCTGGTAGCGGTTACCGTATTTCTCTAGCAGCGCATATTTCTTCCGATCTATCCATGCATGCATCATATATGAATTCATCTTCTGATCATGGGTATTTTTATGCTATTTTATTGTATTCCAGTGATGATCCATGAGATCTATCTGACAATTAAAATCTATATTTCCAATGTGTTATTGTATTTCCATGCTTGAGTCGCATAATACATGTTATTGGGCA
>CBVK0102423953.1:0-11903 GCA_900067695.1 Picea abies | reverse complement strand
TATGGGGAATATGGAAATTCAGAAATAAAATTTTATTTGAAAATTGGAACATGCACGATTCCAGGATAGTCTCTAAAATTATTCTTTCAATTAAAGAACACACAGATATTGCAGATAATGACAAATATGAATATATTCTAAATCCAATCTTCTTTGATGATACCCCAATAGGATTCTTTGATGGCACAATTGTTGACAATTTCTGTGGCATTGGAATTTACTTGAAAATCACTCTAGACCACTTTGTCAGAGTAGATTTTGCAGGAGGCAATGGAAATAATATGAAAGATGAACTATTGGTATTGTGGGGTCTATTACTACTTACTTCTAGACTTTCCACTAAAAAAATGATGGTTGTTGGAAACTCAAAGGTCACTATTGATTGGATAAATGCAAAATCCAATTTGAATTTTCTATATCTCAACTCCTGGAAGGAAAAGATAGGGAGATTAAAGGATAAATTTGATTCTATCAAATTTATGCATGTTCACAAGAAGTTCAACACAGAAGCTGGCACCTTATCAAAGAAGGCTTTAAATAAATTAATTGACTGACTCTTTTATGAAGAAACTGTTGAAGGAGATGTTGTCTCAGTGGATAAAATATTTATATGTTAAGACTGAACACTATAGCTGAAATGTTTTTGATATTTTTTGTAATTGAAATCATATGTATTATGTAGATATTTTATAACATGAAGAAATCTGGGATAGAAAAAGAACCGTTTACAGTTTTATTTTGATATTTTGATGTGATCATTACACTTATGATCCATATGTATTTGAAAGTTTCACTTGATTCATAATAGAATAACAATGGAACTATTTTTTTCCACATGAAAAAAAATGAATCTTCACTTTGTTTGACATCTTAAATTGGAGTTATTCAACCCAGGAATGGACAAGATGGAAATTGCTAAGTTTGTTGGCACCTTTTTTATCCTCTTTATAACATGTTCTTGACCTCCCTGCAAGGTTGTTCTCCTTGGAATTGAAGGAGATTAGACGCGTGTGGATGGAAAGGAGATTTGTATACAATGAACATGACATACCATTCTCTGCTTGAAAACTCATTCCTTTACCCTTGCTATGGTTTTTGGGAGATCATTTGGAACAATGATAGTCTTCCCAAATTTTTTTTTTTACTTGGTTACTTTCTCATAACAAATTTATCACCTCTGGAAATTTTTTGCAGGTGTGACATTACACGACTATCATGTTTTGTTTTATGTCTATCTCAGGAGGAAACCTCCGAACATTTTTTCGTGGAGTGTGAATATACAAAGGAGGTTTGTTTGTTGGTGTTATATGATATTGAGCATATTTTTATTGTAATATTTACTGCTCTAATATCTTTTAACAATCGATGAGAAGATATCAAGGCAGTTTCCATCAAAAAACAAGTTTTAAAAGGATTTGGGAATCCCTCCCCAAGTATATTATCTAGTGCATTTGGTTATCTCGGAATAAAGCTATTTTTCAAAATGAAATGAGACTTCCTAATCATTTTGCAACTAAATTTATCTCACTACTATCAGAGAATATACAACATCACTTGAAAGGTATGGATAAAGATCTGGATTCTTGTGAGATACATTGGATGAGTAAATTAAATTTGGGGACCCATTTCTCTCATGAGAAAAAACAAGGAAACAAAAATCTAAAATTCGATATCAAGTTGTCCAATTCCAATTTTAAGGAGTAGATTTCCTAGTAGCATTCCAATATACTCTTGTTTGATGGAGATTCCATAAATAACCCAGGGGTGGCAGGTGTGAGGGAGATGATTTGTGATCCTAGAGGAAATCCTTTGGACCGGTATACTTAGGGGCTTGGAAAAGTCACAAATAATTTTGCAGAATCTTATACCTTGTGGATGGGTATTAAGATGGCTAAGGAGTATGGAATTCAAAACCTCGTCATAGAGGAGAATCCATCATAGTTATTCGAGCCTTAATCAATCATTCTAATCCAAATTTGAATGAACTTCCTTGAATCTTATCTCATGTCCATAATTCTCTAGCCAAATTTGCATAGTTTCAAGTCTTCCACATTCTTGTTGAGCTTAATAGCTTTGCAGATAGGTTGGGTAAACAAGAGTGATCCTTGGAGGCAGGTGAAATAGTGATTAATGGTCAAATGGACTTCATATTCATTCCATGTTCCATGTTTCAAATATTTTTTATATGGAATGGGAGGTTTTTGTGCCTTGGTCTTTGTGCTCCCTTGTCTATCTCGATCCCTCCATTAAATCAACAATTAATTCTCCCTTTATGGAATATGTGTGTGGGTGAATGTATCTATGGGATATGGTTGTGTCATGAAAATAGTGTAGTATGTTCTGGTCCATTTCATCTCTAAATGAGTGAAGGTTGGCAGGTGCTCTTGATTACTCATGTCCGATGGTGGCCGATCCATCTCTAAATGAGTGAAGGTTGGCAGGTGCTCTTGATTACTCATGTCCGATGGTGGATGCCCATTCTAAGCAAGCCATAAATCTTGTATTCTCTAGTTTCTTTAGATTAATCCTCTTGTATCCCTATTTGGATTTGAATCAAAATGAGTTTTCTATATTTTAGGTTCTTTAGATTAATCCTCTCATCCCCTTCTTTGGATTTGAATCAAAATGTGTTTTTTGTCTTTTGGAATGGAATAGAAGTTGGTTTAGGTTTTCTTGGGATTTTTTTCAAAGTTTTTTATTATATCTAGGATGGGGAAGTTACAAGTGGTGGTGTTATCCTTCATCTTGGATATCTTTTGGCTTGTCTTTCCTTCATGGTGGTGGTGTTATCTTTTGCTTTTGTTTTCTTGATTTTGGGAGAGATATCATTTTCTCTGTCCCAAGTTTTGGATTTGGGGCTCAACCCTCTTGTTATTTTGGTTCCAATTCTTATTGCAAATTCACAGTGACGTTAAGGTTTGTCTATCTCCTTCTAGATGCTTGTTTTTGCATGTGGAGGACGTGAAATTTGTGGTTTCCACTTGTTTATTTGTGGGCTCGTGCTATGAGAATTCAATAATATGTTATTATCTCCTCCCTCCTGTCAGTGAATTCATTTTTTCATATGGAATTCTTCAAACAAATACTCTTGACATAAACTTCATAAACAAATTAGTGGGGAGTTGGGAACTTGAGAGACTTATTCATGTAAGGAATTGTCCTTCTTGATTTAGGGAGAGATATGAGTGTGAGAAACTTTCTTGAATCCTCATTGAAGGAGAAGACATCTATTATGTAATCACTTATGAGAAGGTCCCAACATCTTTATGTAATCACTTATGAGAAGGTCCCAACATCTTTTGAAGAAGGAATGAAAGCGATCTGTATTCCAATTGAAGCTGGTCTGGAGACGTAGCTCAGAAGGGGTGAACTCCGTTACCAACATTAGTTGTCTCTCTCTTGTCTTTTCATGTGCCTTATTCCATTTCAGTTCATGTATGTTATGTGTTCTTGTTTAAAATCACGGTTAATCATGGATCCATATGCCCTTTAATCCTTATGCAAATAACTCGTCAGAAAATTATTCTCGATTGAAAACTTGTGTATAGTAAGTACTCACTCGATTTCAGATTAGTCATATTGTTACATTCATTAGCGATTTTGTTTGATTGTGACATGTGTAAATTTTCATTACAAGTTACAACATTCCAACATGGTTGTGTTGGACTACAACATTCCTTAATGGTTATTTCAGATTGCAACATGCATATGGTGGTGTTAATGGCTATGTCACATTGTGACAGTCATTGAATGTCATGTCACATTACAATGTTTAAGAAGTGTTTTGTCTCATTGTGACGTTAATTAAATGTGATGTCACACTGTGACATTCATAAATATTTTTGTCACATTGTGGCATTCATCAACGACTATGTTGGATTGTGACATTCGTAAATGTTATGTCATATTATGACATCCAAATTGCCACATTAATTACTACGTCATATTGTGATGTTTATCAAATGTCATGCACATTTCAATGTTCATTAAGGGTTTTGTTTCATTATGATGTCCATCAAATGTCATGTCACATTGTGACATTCATTAAGTATTTTGTTGCATTTCCACAATCATGAAGGGTTATGTTTGGTTATGACATTCTTCAATGGTGATGACAAATTGTGACATTCATTTTGGCTTACTTTAAATTAAATTGTTGCATTGCTTAGTATTATGTTGCATTGTAACATTCTTGAAGGTTTATTTTGAATTGAGTAATTTGCATTATGACTTTCCTTTATGGTTATTTCAGATTGTATCATTTATATTTCCATGTTAATGGCTATGTCAAATTGCGACATTCATCAAATATCATGTCACATTACAATCTTCATTAAGGGTTTTGTTGCATTGTGTTGTTAATGAAATGTGATGTCACATTTTGGCATTCATAAATAATTTTTTCATGTTAATGAAATGTGATGTCACATTTTGGCATTCATAAATAATTTTTTCAGATTGTGACATTCATCAACGATTATGTTGGATTTTGACATTTGAAAATTGTTATTACAGATTACAACTTTCATCCATATTTCCATGTAAATGGTTGTCATATTGCAACGTTCATCAAATTTCATGTCATGTTGTGATGTTCATTAAGGGTTTTGTTGCATTATATTTTCATGAAATTTGATGTCATGTTATGAAAAAAATTAACAGTTCGTCACATTGCAACATTCATCAAGGGTTATGTTTGGTTGTGACATTATTGAATGCTTATGCCAGATTGTGACAATCATTTTGTCTTACTTTATTTTAAATTGCTACATTCCTTAATATTTATGTTGCATTGTGAAGTTCATCAAGAGTTATGTTGCATTATGGTTGCCCAGGGTTAATGGTATGGTAATATTCTTAATAGTTATGTGATGTTGCTGAGTGTATTAAAGGTGATGTCACATTATTTTTTTCATAATGTTTTCTTTGGGTCACCTTGGTTAAGCCTGGTTTATTATGGTTGACTTTGGTTAAGCATGGTTTTTTATGTCAAATTGTTGCGATCCTTAATGGTTATTTTGAATGTTAACATTCATCTTCCCATATTAATGCAAATGTCACATTGTGGCCTTCATCAAATGTCTTGTTACATTTATATGTTGATTAATAGTTTTGTCGCATTGTTACATTCATTGAATGTGATGTTGCCTTATGACATTTATTAAGAATTTTATTTAATTTTAACATTCATAAAGGGTTTTATTGAGTTGTCACATTGTTTAATGGTTATATCTAGTTGTAACATAACAAATTATGATATTCTATTTATTTAAAATTATTTATTTATTTTTTTGTTCACTTGGAGTTGGTAGAAAATAGAAGGACATTCTTTCAAAGTTTCAAGAATTCAACACTTAACAAATAATTTCGATAACACAACGATGATTAGAAGGTCATTTGAAAGCTTCAAAATACATACAAGTGACGTGTCAAACATATTATGAAAAGGTTTTAGTTGGTCTCCAAAGTTGAAGATGACTTTCACATGCTCCTTCCTCGCTAGATCTCTTCCCAGGTCTCTAAGGTGGTCGTTTATTCGTCTACACTTTTTTGTCGTCCACAAGGTTGAGAAAACCTAGCGATTTCCAAAGCATGGAAATTATTTTTACATAGCATCGTAAACGCTGGCCACCACTCGTTGTAGCTACCTCCATCTTATTTGACCGGCGTAGGCTATCGTAACCGCTGGCCACCACTCGCGTAACTGCCAAGCACCCGTTACCGACATGTTTTTGTAACCACTGGCCACCACTCGTGTAACTTCCAAAAATTGTTTACTGAAATTTTCCACGACCGTGAAAGTTGTGAAATCAAATGTCTTCATAACCGAAACAATTATGTTTCAAGTATTTTTTTTTTTTAAATGGGCATATTTTTTTATGATGATGATGTAATCGATCGTGGTTGTACATTTGTCATGGTTTTCCTTCAATATAGTTATGAAGACTCTTCCTGCTCCATCCCCGATTATAAGAGGTTATTATTCCTATAGACTAATTAATAAAGAAAATCATGATGAAAACTTTTGGCATTTAAAATGTTGGAAAATAAATTCAAAAGTGGAGAAACATGTGGACCAGCAATAAAAAATTTTGAATCCATGGTTGACCATACCTATTTTTTTTTGGATTCGTCAATGATTCCATATAGGTTTAAAACATTTTTAATATAAAAAACAATTATCATTAAAAAAAAAATGTGTTTATTTTTTTTAATATAAAATATTTATTTTCTTAAATTGTTTCATTGATTAAGAGTATGTTTTGTTTATATATAAGGAAATAATTAAAGTTTTCAAAATTAAAAAATATATGGAAAGAGTGAAAGTTTACTCCCTTAAAGATAAGAATGATAACAAATTAGTTTGAATGATGGTTTTCTTTAATAATAATGATGCTTTAGTATGCAAATAAATAATAATTACCAACAAATAATTTTAGGGGATAATTTTTTTTTGAATAAAAGTGACGATTTAATACACAAATTATAACTATGCCTCATTAAATTATGAAATTTTGCCACTTAAAAAAAACCACCCATTTAAAAAAAAATTAAAATCTACCCTCTTTTTTTCACTATATTTATAAGACTTAAAAAAGTTTTAGTAAAAAGTTTAAAATTTAACTTTTCTTCACTATATTTATAAGATTTAAAAAAGTTTTATATAATGTAAACTAAAAATAAATTAAAATACCTAAAAATATCAATATGATAAATATGATTAAAGATCATTTTAATACTAGTAAAAAATATTAATATGTCCAATATAAATGGATAAACATATATTTAACATAACATTAAAACTATAGAAAATAACTTTATTCGCCACTTAAAACCACTTAAAATGTATACATTTTGTACATATAAATATGTAAATTTTGAATTTAAAGTAACGAATTGATATTAATGTGGGATTAGCATCAATCTTGACAATATTGATATTACATGGATTTGTGGTAGTGGTGATGATGATGATGATAATTAACGCCCACTAAGATGGAATTGGTTTATCGGACCTTAAGAGGTTTAGTGATTACTTGCGATTTTTTAGAATTTTGTTTCTATGCTCGAAAAGCATTAAGAGAAGGTTTCCAAGATTACCATAGTTTTGTTGAGTTAAGAGGTTAGGAAGGTTTGTAGTGTGACAAATATTTTGAAAATGAGATCTAATCTGAGTATAGGCTGGAGAATCTAAGAGAAAGTGTTTTTCATCTTCAACTTTCTTAGTATCACAAAAGTAACACACTTTTGATATTATAAAAACAACATAACCAGAATTCTTTAAACCTACGTGTCCATAAAAATATACAACTAATAAATTATGAATAACCTTGCATTTACAAAAAAAAACACTCTTTGTTTTATGCAAGCACAATTAATGTATTTCTATTATAGGAATATAGGAAAAGAGAGACAAGTAGTAATTTTTACATGAATTGTTTTTAAGAAAATCATCAAACTTTTAATATTTTGCTCAAGGCTGCTAAGTAAATCCACCAATTTGATACCTTGAGATTCTTCATGTGTTTCTATTATAGGAATATAGGAAAAGAGAGACAAGTAGTAATTTTTACATGAATTGTTTTTAAGAAAATCATCGAACTTTTATTATTTTGCGCTAGGCTGCTAAGTAAATCCACCAATTTGATAGATTGAGATTCTTCAATGTTGATAAACCACCCACCGAATTAGAAGGGTTTAAAAACAAAAACAAAAAATGTTATTGCAGTATTAGGTGCCTCTTATCATCTTAAATAATTCAATGGATGTATTTTCTAATGTATAATAATTTAGCGAAAATTCTAAGTATTTCAAGAGAATAATGATTATCTCATTATAGTGTAGTATGGGTGTATTCATTTGAAGGCTCAGCTAGCTCCTCGTCACATTTTCAATGTGCTTCTACATTCTTTTCCTATGGTCAATAACATGATAAGGTACATGTAATACTTATTTCTCGCAACATTATTATACTTAGTTCAATATTATGAGGATATTTTTTTACATTAACGAATGATTAATGCAAAGCACCTTTGGATTTACAACATGTCCGAATTTTTTTTTAAGATGGGATGGAAGGGTAATAACATGATTTTGTTGTTGGAATTATGACAAGAATCAAAACCGGTAAAAGGTGGTAGTTCATGAAATAGTGGAAATTCATGTAACAGAGTGGCAATTATGTTGTAGATGATATATATCTACATATTTATAAGAGGCACTTGAAATTTTTTACATAAGAGGAATATGGAAATTTTGTAAGATTTTTGTGAGAATATTGTAATATATACTCATGAGAAATAATAATATTGATCAATTTTTCCATGAATGTTTTCTTGGCATATTGTCAAGGTTTTACTATGTAAATATGTGTCTTGTTGAATGTATTTTATTGTTTTTGGTTTTGGTTTTTCCATTATTTCTTTTCAATTATAATATTTTGTTGTAATTTGTATCTTTTGTGGGATCACATTTCCAACGAGTGGTATCAAAGCCATGGTGAAGAGAAGTTGAGTGGTTCCTTCGGCTTGTTGTTGATTCTCATTGGGCCTTTCAATTGACGACTCAACTATATGAGAGAGAAATGGCTAAAGGTATTGATAAACAGTAAGTTACTTCCAGATTTGAAGACTTTGAATTTGAATTTATACAAGAATTTTGTATTTTAGGAAGAAGTGTTGATCCATAAACAACAGACTTATAACCTACTCGCTTCACCAACACAGATACTATGTTGAAAACTTCCTCTCTTTATCTCATTCCTATACAACGTGCTCTATCTCCAATAAGGTTTTTAGGCGTGCTCCTTTCCCCTGTACAAGATATTTGTCTTTTGGAGGTTGTTGGGATCCTTTTTGTTGTAAAAGTATCTTTTCTCTTTCGAATGGCTACAAACTTAGGTTCTTGATGGAACTATATGTGTTAAGTACCATAGATATGAATACAAAATCACATACAAAATATCCATGAATAATATAGAAATGCTTCACTCTTTATTAATATCAAACCCTTAAGCTAGGGGAACACCTTACAATTGATCATGCTCAGGAAGGGATTCGTTCTCATTCACTTTTCTCTTCGAGGGGGAAACCTCCTAATGATCTATGATCCAAATACAATACTCATCAACCATTTTCAATACATTGCTTACAGCTCAATATAAAATACTACCTACCACCTAAGAAAATTATAGAGAAGGAACCTTCTAATAGGTGGAACCATCTAGTAAGCCTTCACACCTTTATTGTGTTCAAACTGGGCCTTAATTACCAAAAGTGACCTCCATACATAAAAATACATATTAACCTCTATTATTATTCTACTCGGGTACCTCCCTAGGTACCCCATATTATCCATCTGGCTACACTACATTCCACCCCCCTAATAAAAGCATTGTCCTCAATTCTTGTTGTGAGGAAGTACAACCGTATAGTAGGGTCCCATGGATAAGTGTGGACCATAATGTTGAATTAGGCTAGAGAACCAATGTCCCATTTAGAATTTCTAGCCACCATTTTGAAGTAGTCCAGGCTCCATTGTAAACATGGGTCCTATGTCCAAGTGCTCATGTAAAATCCCCTCTGAAGATATTGGGACTCAATAGTCAGCTAAAAATAATGCTCCAAACGTGTACATTACTCATGTCAATCAAAATATGTAAATATGATCTAAATGTCTACACAGGTCATGTGGATCTAAATATGTATAATATCCATCCATATCCAAAAAATCATCGACATAACACACTAGTACAAGAGAGTGATAAAAATGAAAAATAGTATTCATAGAAGGATCTTGACTTATATCCATTATGTTCTCTACATAAGGTGGAGTAGAGTCATCAAACAAAAGATGAAAATTGTTTTCATCCTAGAAATCACAATTGTTCATATACTAATCGTCACAATCAGCCTCAAAATCATAACAGGAATAGTCTTCTTGATTTTATTATTTTTTATTATGAGGATATATGGTCCCCATAATATATCGTTCATCCCTTTAGCTATGGCCTCTTGGATATTTCAAATATTTTCTTTTATCCTCTTGAGTTTTTCAATATATCAAAGAAGGCCCATGAGGAGCTGAGAAAAAGTATCCATTGCAAGAATATAATATACCAAAAGAAATATCTAAAAATACTCTATCAAATGAGACTAATCTGATAGAAATCCAAGCACCTTGTCAAAATTTATGAGCCATCCAGTCTTGCATCCATCATGAAAAGCCTTGAAAAAATCTTGATTTTAAATCTATGATATCTTCACTTCCAGAGATCTGATTCAGATGATTTGTTATTTTGAAATTGGGTGATTTTGTGAGAGGAACTTAGATCTACAATTGATATGGAAAAATTCTTCACAAATTTCTACATAAACCTGCAAAATCGTGTGGTCATCCTAGGAAAAGGGCCTGAAAATTGCTAATTTTAAATTAGCGATATATCTTCAATTAGGGAAATTGTTTATTTCAAATTGGTTGTTTTTATGAGGGGAAATTGAATCTACAATTTTCTTCGAAAAATTATGCACCAATTGCTATAGAAACCTGCAAAATCCTTTGACCATCCTTGGAAAAAAACATGAAAAATTGTTGATTTAAAATGAGTGATATGTTGACGTCTCGAACTCCAACTCAGACGGTTTCTTTTTGAAATAATTTTTTTTTGAAGAGGAATTCTGATGTACAACCATTTTCTTCAAACAATCTATAGAAAGTTACATGAATTGACCTGAATGTTGCAATTCTATTTTTTCTTCTTCATTTGAATACTTGCAAAATAGGAAAAAAAGTGTATCTTTCCTTAGAAAACTAAAGTGATCTTATACCACTTGTTAATTACCAAGGACATGAATACAAAACCACATATAACATATCAAATAATAATATAGAAATGCGTCATTCTTTATTAATATTAAACCCTTAAGGTAGGGAAACACCTTACAATTCATCCTTTTAAGGAAGGGATCCACTCTTTATCACTTTCCTCTTTGAGCGGGGATACCTCCTAATGAGATACACTCCAAATACAATACCCATCAACTATGTTCAAAACATTTCTTACACCTCTATATATAATACTACCTACCACCAAAGAACATTCTAGAGAAGGAACCTTCTAGTAAGCCTTCTCACCTTTATTGTGTTCACACTAGCCCTTATTTACTAAAAGTTGCCTCCATACATAACAATGCATATTAATCTCTATTATTATTTAATTCATATTAATATATATTAGTATTGCCCTTGCGTACCTCCCTAGGTAGCCCATATTATCCCCCTAGCTACACTACATTGTGTGCATCTCTAACTATGTCTTCCTTATGGATGTTAAGCCTTTTCTTGGTTGTAACCTAAACACAACAACTAGCTAGAAAAGCAATAGCAATCCTTTCAATAAAGATCAATCACTACAAGGAGAAAACCTTCTTTTGGAGGTTTTTACAAAACCTCCACAAACAATTTATACCTTAGTTGTTTATAACAAAGGTTGTTAGTGGAGGTGGGTGACCATAGGTTTTTGTGGAGGTATTTTTCTTGGTGCACCCTTACGATATATACTCAATGGTGCGTACATGAACAATAAATCATTGATGCATCAATGTTCCAGTAGAACCATCATACTTTATAATAAAAATACATGCATTGAATAAATCACACTAGTGTCGTTGAACATTACGCACTGGTGTGCCTAATTGTTGTTAGGCGCACCGCGATAGGGTAAATAAAAAAAATTACCAAACCAATTTTCATTACAGTGCATATCGTTCTTCCAAACTCTTAAGAAAGCACCAGTGCTCACTTTTCTTCCTAAGGAATGTAAAGTTCCTGACTTTGCTAGTCTAGGAAATGCTGCTAATGTGTGTGTAGGATCAAAGGTTTATAGCATATAAATGATCATACAA
>CBVK0102423951.1:7911-27102 GCA_900067695.1 Picea abies | reverse complement strand
TTGAGTTTTCTCTATGTATACTTCTTCCTCAATTACTCCATTGAGAAAAGTAATGTTTACATCCATCTGATGTAAAATCCAACCCATGGATGTTGTAAGAGATATGATTGCTCTAGTAGAGGTGTATCTGGAAATTGGAGAAAACATCTCATCATAGTCTTCTCCCTCCTACTGGGATAATCCTCTAGCCACAAATCTTGCCTTGTATTTATTGATACATCCATCTATTGCATGCTTTATCTTGTAAACCCATTTTTAAGTGACTACAAACTTTCCTTCAGGTCTAGGCATAATTTCCCATACATCATTATTCATGATGGATTGATATTCTTCCATCATAGCTTCCTTCCATTCTTTCTTCTTGACTGCTTATTCAAAGGTGGAAGGTTATGCATTGACAAGACTTGTCATGAGTGCCACATAACTAGAGAATATTTTGGGCCTCTTTCTTTCCCTGAAGGTGCGACTGGGAGATTTATGTATTTTTACTTCTTGTAGGGTGGATTCAAGCCATGTTGGTCATTTTCTAGTCTCAGGTACAATAACTGGTTCCATAGGTTCAACTGGTTGTTCTAGTTTTTCATTGGGATGTTCTGGAGAACATGTAGTTTCTTCCTTGGGACCTTCATGCTCCTCTTCATCATTGGAATCCATGGAATCTTATATAGATGTCCTAAAGGAAATATTTTCATCAAAAGTCACATCTCTACGGATTTCAACCTTCTGTTGACTTGGAACATAGATTATGTAAGTTGTTGATGGCTCACTATATCCAATGAATATGCCCTTCTTTCCTAAATGTTCCAAATTCTTTCTTTTTTTCTTGGGAACATGAATATAGACATGACATCCAAAGATAATCAAGTGCTCAACACTTGGATTCTCTCTATATAAAGATTCTTTTGGAGTCATGTTCTTCAATATATGATGAGGACTTCTATTATGAACATATATGGTTGTCATAGTTTCTTCTCCCCATAGAAACATGGATAGATTCTGGTCATTCATCATTGCCTTAACATATTGTTATTTTTGCCACACCATTTTGCTGAGGATTGTAGGGAGTAGTGAGCTCCCTCTTAATCCCAACTTCTCTTAATTGAGAGAGTACGCCTTTCCTCCCAACCTTAGGCCTTGTTGTAGAGTAACTTTCTACAAAAAACCACCCTCGTGCCAAGCCATGATACCACCAAGGAAATTGACTCAACATGGTTCCAAGCTTGCAATGATCTAGGAAGTTTACTCTCCTTACTCCTCTAACAAAAAAAAGGTTATTCTCTTTCCTCCTCTAACAAAACAGAAGGTTACTCTCCTTCCTCCTCTGACACAACAAAGTTTTCCACCTCCCAATATTTTCATCAAAAATCACATCTCACCTTTTGTTAACTTGGGACACAGATTATGTAAGCTTTTGATGACTCACTATATCTAATGAATATGTCCTTCTTTCCTGAAGGTTCCAACTTCTTTATTTTGTCCTTGGGAACATGATTCTGTAAGATTTTGATGACTCACTATATCCAACGAATATTCCCTTCTTTCCTGAAGGTTCCAACTTCTTTATTTTGTCCTTGGGAACATGAATATAGACAGTACAACCAAGGATCCTCAAGTGTTCAACACTTGGCTTCTTTTCGGAGAAAGATTCTTCTGGAGTCATGTTCTTCAATATATGACAAGAAATTTTATTCTAAACATATACGGTTGTCATAGTTTCTTCTCCCCATAGAAACATGAATAGATTCTGGTCATTCATCATTGTCTTAACAGATTCTTCAATGGAACAATTCTTTCTTTCTACCAAACCATTATGTTGAGGATTATGTGGAACAATTATCTCCCTCCTAATCCTGACTGCTTCAAAAAAGGTAATGAGATCCTTGGATTAGTACTCTCCTTCATTATCGAACCTCAATATCTTTATATTCTTCTTAGTGAGGAGGTTGACATTGGTCCATGCACATCTAAGTGTATAAGATCCAAGAATTCTTTTGATTTACACGATTCCTTTAGAATTGGTACTTGTTGAGATCATCTACCTTGCCACGTGATGGAGTCATCTGCTCCATGTTTGCAACTTTCACTGTAGCTCCTTCTAAAATCTATCGCCTATGACCTGCCCAAAACAAGAACGCCAAGAGAAAAAGTATTTCCAGTAGAATTTTCATAAGAACATATCTATGGTAACAAGGATGGTATTCATCATACAATTACCAAGGTGACTTATGCGAGAGAAAAACAAGAGATATCTCCTAGAGGAGAAGTTATTTAATTTTGCAAACAAGTGTAATAAGCATATATATCAATGGTACTTACATGCAACCAAGTATACCTAGCAGTAATAGAACCTTTCAAATATTGTTGTCACAACTATAATGTTTACTTGTACTGTAGAAACTATCAAACTTGATATGTGCAAATTGAAACTTAACAATTTGTTCAATCAAACATGGAACCTGGAGCCTCAACTACTAGGGAGGGTGCACTTGTTCCTCTAAATGTATTGAATCCATGATCATTGCTTGGACAAGGTCTCTTGTACATCCCCTGCAAACACACTCGTGCTTTGCTGGATGATATAACTTGAAAAGCATATACAAGTGCATACCTTTGAAATTTGTAGCATCGTTCATCTTTTATTCTAATATGAAACTAGACACCATATTGACAAGAAGAGGTTAGAAACTGAATAAAAAAGGTTCAATGATTAGAACAAGATAGAAACCCTGAAATTTCAATTTTGACCACAAAATCAAATTTAACGAAAAGTCAACCTTTGAATTTGACTTTGATCAATAACTCAAACTTGATGCTTTTGCTGGTTGAGGGAACCAGAGGGTGTGCTAGGCTAGGGAGCACTAAAATACCCAAAAATTAGATCCAACGCTTCATTGAAAGTTCCCAATAATTTAGGTTAGGGTTTGTTGTTGTTGCAAGCTCATAAACCCTAGTTGCAACTGCAACTGGTGCTATAACGAGCTTGACAAAGAAATGTCGGTCTTCCTTCCAGTGGTTATATTGTTTTGAAGGTAGTGTGGGCCCATAACCTATTAAAATATTTGATGTGCTCGTTTTAACCATAAACAATATCATTATCGTCAACCAATCATAGGCACGCAACCACCCCCGAACACCTTAACCTTTGCTAGATAGAATGATTCCAGAAAGTCACACTAGAACCAACAGATAAACCCTAGTTGCAGCAGTACCATGAGATGGAACCAGAAAACACCATCCAACTGCAACAACAACACAAGACAAGGAGAGCGCACCTTCTCCAAGGGTAGTGAACAAGAGAGATATAGTCTCCACAACCACATAACAAGAACGATACTCAACTATAGAAGTTGCACTTGCACTTCTTCCCTAAAATTTGCACCTACAATAAATCCACCAATATACTCCAAGATGTTACCAAGAATACCACCAAGAGATACTATAAGGTAGGGTGCATATCTTAGGCTAGATAGCACTGGAGAGAGAGACCAAGAATCACCCTAGAAGATGCACCTTTCTTTCTTGCAACTGCAACTCCAAACTTGTGTTATGCTTTACTGAGAGAGTGAGTGAAGTGAGTGTGTACAAATGAGCTAGAGAACCTCCTATTTATAGTCATTCTTGTCACCTGTCTGGGTCGACTTGTCTTTCTAGAAGATAATAGATTGATATTATTTATTCTACTGAGTCGACTTGTCTTCTAGGGTTTTTACACATCTGTTTAGGGTTTCTCTTGTTTCCAGAATATTCTATTCTAGTCAAAGGTTACACATGGAGGTTAATACCTCATGCAACTACCAAAACATCAACATCACAAACATGGATTCACTCTAATGTTTGGAGATACCTATGCGTCCCACTGTTGATGTTCAGATTGGTCACAATCCCCAACAACAACCTCATGAGGATAAACTCCCCCTATGTTTTTATAGAGGTGGTACTCCTATGTTATTGTATGAAATATATAACTTGATTTTCTTTGAAGAATATGGGGAATGATAAATAGTAAACCCCAGTATTTATTTCTTGAAATAAAATACAAAAATACTATCCAAGGATAAAAGAATATTCACATAAAATTCCTGAGAGAAGGACCAAGAATCTTTTAAAGACTAAACTAAAATATATACAGAGTATTATATAGCAATAAAAAAACCATAATATGAAAACAAGAAATTCCTCACATCCATCACAGTGTAAAAAAAATTGATCACTTTCATAAGAAGGAAAAATATTAGTCCACAATTTTAGAGAACTTTAAAAGAGTATTTCATTCAAGACAAAAAGGAATATGATAGGCGAACTTCAAAAATATCATGCTCATAAACTTAGAGTTTGAGAAATCATTAAAGCTACACCCCAATGTAGTTCTCTTGGGAGTTCAAAAATAATAATATGTTTTACAAGTAAATAAAATGATTGTGTTTGTCCAAATGGACTGGGATGGGGCTTCCGCGGACCATAAAGAAAGTAGAACAAGGTTGGACCTAAAAGAAGAAAAAAGAAATGGTCAGAGACCGGTTATGGGTTCTCAAAAAACTGAAAACACACAATTGGATAATTTGTGAACGAGAAGTGTAAAGAATGGGAGACTATGAAATATGACCAATTTACTTCTCATGATGGATTCTCTTCTCTCGTTATCTATTTTTTGAGGTGGCTTTTGTAATTTCCTTCATTGGAATTCCACGATTGTTTACAACTGCCTCTTCTTGATCTAGTTTCGTTATTTTAGTTAAGACATTCTTTAACCAATTTTCAATATAATCTCTCATTGGTGCAACAATTATTTCTTTAACCAATTTTCAATATAATCTCTCATTGGTGCAACAATTATTTCTTGCCTTACTTTTATGCCGAATAATGAATTTTCCAGATTTCTAAAGTCCATTGAAAGTTGGTGTAGTGTATCCTCAATATATATATATATATAACCAACCAAATTTCCACTTCTGATAGAGACATAAACTTGGGGTCCTTTGTTTCGACTTTTCCATGATGTCGATCCTCAAACTTGTGGTTTATATGCCCACAATATGAACAACGTCCATGGTACAAAATTAAAATTATATCAACCAACACCCTGATGTCATTATCTATCTCATCCAAATGAAATTCATAGGAACTTCATTTCATTCATTCTTCTATTTCCTTTGTCTAGTTCTTATCTTCTGGCACTCGCATTTCCAAATTTTTGCATGGAACTAGTTATAAAACCCTGGATAATTGGATCCTAACTTCACTACAATATTGGTGTGCAAGACTATAACTATAGGATTGCATTTGAAACCCTTTTCTTCAACACCTGATGCTAACTTTAATTATTGGCCGAACGCCTTACATATATCTTGGGCGCATATTATATGAGACTCCACAAGCTCGAAGCACTACCATTCACCAATCGATATCATTGTTGGGAATTGTTATGAAGTCGATTGTATAGCATTCAGCTCATTAAACATTCAATATTAAATGCGTTCAATAATACAATGTATTGAAGTAAAGAAAGTCTGAATCTTTGCAATTTACCCAACATTAAAAATGCCCTATCAACTCAACCATGAATTCAACAATCAATCTATGCTTTCAATACATCAAATACATAATCAACACAATTAATTTTCCACTCGATATTACAAAACAAGGCATAAAAAACATACTGTGAATTAATGGAAATTCGTTACGTTATTTTATTAATCAATCCACCATCACACATTCTATTACATATTCTAGGTGAGCCGTGGCACCTCTACAGGCCTGATAAAGCACTAGATTGGCCGCCTTCACATAACGATATATAATTGGAAAATGAGTTTCTAACGCATCTAACAACTCCCTAAATATTGCTACTACCACTCACAACAACATCTCTAAATCTATCTCTCATATCGCTCTAAATATTTAACCATATGCTTAAAATAACAATTACACAACAACTAGGATAATAAATCCAGTTTTGAGAAGTTTTCACAAGTAGAATTTACATTGAATGCATGAGAAACCACACCCTCTAGCCATGACTCAAGTCTTCTAGGGAATTCAATTTTCAACTATGATTTGGAAGGATATGATGCTCCTCCATCAACTTTTAATTTTGAATACTCGATCAAACTATTAAATCTCTAAGTTGATGCAGTTTTCAATAATTCTTGTTTTTCTTCAAATTGCTATTTTGACATAAACATTGAATCTGATATTAAATGTGGTTTCTCCACATCACCAGGTGATCAACCAAATCTAATTCAATCAATTTTAAATATAAGTCCCATTTTTTAACACTTATGGTGTCACAATCATCTAACATTTCCCTTAGATAATTTACTCTTTTTATCCAACATGCCTTAAGTTGCTTTATTCGAATTAGTGAAGGAAAGTATTCCTCTTTTCTTCGTAGCTCACTAATACTTGATGATTTTACAACAAAGGTGGAAACAACTCCCTTATAGAATTCCTCGTCATTTTTAATATCGACTTGAAGGTATTGTCTAATTTTTTTTTTTTCTTAATCCCAAAGAAACAAAATTATTTGCCAATTCCCATGCCTCGAGAATAAGAGAAGGGAGTTGGTTCCCTAATTGTTTATTTTGTTATGTAATAAATCTCTCAATTACCTCTAGAAGGAATCAAGGATCTTTATATTAGCTAGGAGGTTGGGTGGTTTCTTAATTATAGATGATTATAGGATTTTTATTAGTTAGGTTTTTGAAACAAACGAGGCTCAATCGAGCTTAAAGCTGTGTAATTGTATTGAGCAAAGGGTTGGTTGGTTGATTGATTTGTTGGTTGGATGTAAGAGGACGAAACACTAGTTCTAAAGGTGTTTTAATTTTAATAGAATTACTAGAGAATGATTTGATTCTCCTTCATATCATTGTGTATATATTATTGTAATCATAGGGCTTGAGTGATCTATATTGACAAATTTCTAGTTTAATCCTATGATATTGATCTATCGATCCATGATAGAAAGAGAGAACTCCTTCTGAGTGTTGATAAGTATATTTCTAAGATTATCTACAGGGAAGAAGTTGAACTCTATGCAGAGGGAGAAATCGTCATAGAAGGAAGAATGTGAACCCTTCATCTCTTAGATTGAACAAAGACCAATCGTTCGATACATTGAAGGATTGGTCAATGACCATATCAAGTCGTGACCGTTGGATACATAAGCACTAGATCAAGGGAATGGATTGATTATGGAGTGCAAAGGGAGAATAAAACATCACATTGGTTCCACTTCCGCAATTGGTCAGGACCGTCAGATCTCCCTAATCAAGAGATCGATGACTGTGATAAATCTGCCAACAATCATGCAACTTCAATTGTGGAATTTGGGTGAAGAATTAAATTGTGAGCAAGTTGGATCTCTGCAATCCATAGAGACCATCGATCTGCATCCACTTGTTGATATAACGACTAATAAAGCCTATGGGGTTTTCTATGCGATAGTGTTGATTCTAAACCTGATAGAGAAGGTTTTGGGTTAGATTCATACACAGATTTCATCATTTTGGTATCAAATAAAACCAATTCCTCTTGATAAGTTAACCATGTTGCCGAGGAGGCAAGTTGGAGTTTCGCTTGGTAGGATTTGAGGTAGAGAAACAGGAAATGACATTATATTAGAGGAATTGAGGAGAATGGATATTAGAATGGAAGCCATGGAGACGAACCAGAGAAGAAATATTGAATTTGGTTATATTAGTGATGAAGCAGAGGTTCAATCTTCTGAAGAAGAAGCATAAGAGACATAAGATGAAAGAATATTTAGAATGTTGGCAAAGGCTAGTAGAAGACCAAAGGTAGAGGTTCTTGTGTATGATGGAATTTTGAATGTGGATGATCTAATGGACTGGATCAATGCCATGGATAAATATTTTGAGTTTGAAGAGGTTGAAGACAGGAAGAAGGTGAATTATGCAGCTACTAGATTGAAGGGACGTGCATACATCTAGTGGGATGAATTGCAGATACATTGACAAAGGAAGGGAAAATCAAGGATTAATCAATGGGATAAGATGGTGAACAAAATAAAAACTAAATTTATTCCCAAATACTACTAGTTGAACCTCTTTAAGTAATTACATAACTTGAGGCAGAAAGACATGAAAGTTAAGGGGTATACAAAGGAATTCTACATGATGAATATCAGGGTTGGACACACAGAAGGAGATATGGAGAAGGTGGTCAGATATATTAATGGTCTCAGATACGATATCCAAGATGAGATGGGGATGTTGACTCTCAGGACTATTGAGGATGCATATCAAGAAACTTTGAAAGTTGAGGAAAAGATTGCAAGGAAGAAAAGTCAAAGTAATAGAGGAAGATGTACAATTCATGGAAGAGGATCTACTAGTGGAGGAAGAATCCATATTACTAAAGGTGAAGAAGAAATCTCAGGAAACCAATCACCAAGAAGGGGTGATTTCAGGGGTAGAAGATTTGGCTTCAGAGGAAGAGGAAGAGGAAGAGAAATAAGATGTTATACATGTGGATAATTAGGACATATGTCTTGGGATTTTCATAAGAATAAAGCAGAAAACCATAGGAATGTAAATGTAGAAGAAGCAAGGTAAGAACCAACAAATGTAGTAGTTGAACCAGAAGCTCCTGAGAGAGGAGAGTCATTGATGCAGAAAAGGGTCTTGGTTAAGGCAGAAAAGGAAGTGATTGAATCAACTCAGGGGAAAAGCTTTTTTAGGACTGTATGCAAGTCAGGAGGTAAGTGTTGCAAAGTGGTCAAAGATAGTGGGAGTACATATAATTTGGTTTCCACAAAGATGGTAGAGAAGTTGGGATTGAAGAGGATGGCACATCCCACTCCCTACATAGAGTCTTGGTTGCATAAAGGACATCAAATCTTGGTGAATGAGAAGTGTAATGTGGAAATACAAATTGGTAATTATAAAGATGTGGTGTTATGTGATATAATGCCAATGAATGTATGCCATGTTCAGTTGGGAAGACCTTGGCAATATGACAAGAAATCCATTCATGATGGTAGAAGGAATACTTACTCCTTAGATAAAGATGGGAAGAAAAATATGTTGTTACCTTTGAAAGATGAGATAGCTAAAGGTGAATCAGGACCTAGTATTATATTGATGAGTAGAAAATAATTGTTGCAAGAAGTTAAGAAAGTTGCGGAGTTACATTTTTGTCTAATTGGTAAGCTAAAGGTAATATTTATTACTACAAATTTAAATGATCTTCCTGAAAAATTTCAAGGTATGCTTGATGAGTTTGTTGATATTATAGTAGATGAAATTCCTAATGCATTACCACCCGTGAGAAGTATCAATCATCATATTGATCTAATACCTGGAGCAAGCTTGCCTAACAAAGAAGCTTATAGATTGACCCCTCAAGAAAATGAAGAAATTAAGAAGCAGGTGCAAGAATTGTTGGATAAAGGACTAGTGAAGGAAATCTTGAGTCCATGTGCAGTACCAATAGTACTTAGCCCAAAGAAGGATGGAGGATGGCACATGTGTACTGATTCCAGAGCTATCAACAAGATTAATATCAAGTATAGGTTTTCCCTATCCCAAATTGATGATTTGATGGATTGTTTGTCTGGTTCAAGATACTTTTCAAAAATATATTTAAAAGTGGCTATCACCAGATAAGGATTAGAGAGGGGGATGAATGGAAGACTGCATTTAAAAAAAACAATGGTTTGTATGATTGGTTGGTGATTCCCTTTGGAATTTCAAATGCACCAGGTACATTCATGAGATTAATGAATGAAGTACTGAAAGAATACATTGGGAAAATTAGAAGTTTTAGTCAGATTTGTGCACCCATAGTTGAGACTATCAAAGAGAGTAGACAACCATTTAAATGGACTGAAGAAACTGATAGGGTTTTAAATTATTGAAGAAAAAGATCACTGAAAAACCTGTTTTGGCTTTACCAAGTTTTGATAAAACTTTCCAAATTGAAATTGATGCTAGTGGGACAACAATAGGGGTTGTATTGAGTCAGGAGTAGAGACCAATTGCATACTTTAGTGAAAATTTGAATGAGGAAAAACAAAAAATATTCTTCATATGATAAAGATTTTTATGTAGTTGTCCAATCACTTAAGAAGTGGAGGCATTATTTAATTCCTTAAGAATTCATTATATATATAGAT
Source organism: Picea abies (assembly GCA_900067695.1). Classification (NCBI taxonomy): domain Eukaryota; kingdom Viridiplantae; phylum Streptophyta; class Pinopsida; order Pinales; family Pinaceae; genus Picea; species Picea abies. Next base: position 16,964 of record CBVK0102423951.1, on the reverse strand, counting down.
AATCATGCATTGCAGTTTATAAGTAGTCAACATAAGCTGAACCAAAAACATGCTAAATGAGTGGAATTTATGCAAGGTTTCAATTTTGTGATCAAACATATAAGTGGAAAATCTAATAGAGTTGATGATGCTTTGAGAAGAGTAAATTCAATTTTACAATAGGTTAGAGTCAACAGTTTAGGATTTGATGAATTGGTAGCAATGTATAAAGAGGATGCCTATTTTTAGGAAGTTTATGAAACTTGTGAAAACCATGTTTCCCACAATAGAGATCAATGGTTAGACTACATGCTAAAAGAAGGTTTGTTGTTCAAAAATAGTAGTAGATGCATACCTAAGTGTTCCATGAGGGAAAAATTGATAAAGGAAAATCATAGTGGGGGGTTGTAAGGACACTTTGGTCAGGACATGACATATGCTCAGGTAAGTAATTTTTATTGTTGCCCAGGAATGCAAAATGATGTAAGGAAATTTGTGGAGAAGTGCAGTATCTGTCAGCATGCAAAGGGGAGGAGTCAAAACATAGGATTGTATCAGAATTTACCTATCCCAAATAGACCTTGGGATTCTATCAACATGGACTTTGTTTTGGGTTTACCAAAAAATCAGAAGGGAAATGATTCTATCTATGTTGTGGTAGATATATTTTCAAAAATGGCTCATTTTGTTGCTCGTAAAAAGACTAATGATGCAACTAACATTGAAAATTTGTTTTTCGCAGAAGTAGTAAGGTTGCATGGACTACCTATAAGCATTGTCTCTGATATATATACCAAGTTTGTAGGTCATTTTTGGAGGACATCATGGTGAAAGTTGGGTACAAACCTTAAATTCAGTTCACACCCCCAGATTGATGGGAAAACAAAAGTAGTAAACATAATTTTAGGGAATATTTTGAGAAGCTTGGTGTATGAGAACCCAAAGAAATGATATCAATTGCTTTCCCAAACAAAATTTGCTTATAATGATTCTCCAAACAAAAGTACATGGATGCGTCCATTTTAGACAGTTTATGGAATGCATCCAAGGGGAGTATATGGATGGATAAATCTGGTAAAGAAAGAAATGTGGGGTGTTGGTGGTGAATATTTTGCAGTCAACATACAAGAAATACAAGAGAATGTCAAGAAGAAACTACAGGACAACAGTGGAAAATACAAGCAAATAGATGATATGAAAAGAAGGAAAGTGGATTTTCAAGTTGGTGACTTGGTCATGGTATATTTGAGAAAGGACAACTTTCCTATAGGGACATATAACAAGTTGAATCCAAAGAAAATTGGGCCTTGCAGAATACTAAGAATAATTTTTACAAATGCATATGAGATGGAAATTCCAGATGACATTGGAATATCTCTAATATTCAATGTGGCAGAATCGTATCCCTTCAAGGAATCAGACAGTGGAACAATAGATGAACTTGTAGGTGAGGAAAATCAAATCGAATGGGAAGAACAATTACCTAAGAAGACACAATGAGAATTTGAGAAATTTTTGGACAAAAGGATGACAAAGAAGACCAGAAGCAAAGAATACTTTCAGTATTTGGTGAAATGGAAACGCCAGCCAGCAAAGGTTTCTACTTGGATGACAACAGTAGAGGTGCATAAATATCATGTTGATCCTAAAGACATGATAAAAAAATATTTTCTTCCTCGGGAGTCTGATGCAGGAGCATCTGAACTAAATGATCTCTTTTGACCCAAAAGTCAAAAATATTTACTAAGGTATTTGGTTCCCTAAATGTTTAATTGGTTATGTAATAAATCTCTCGAATACCTCTAGAAGGCATTGAGGATCTTTCTATTAGCTAAGAGGTTAGGTGGTTTATTAATTATAGATGATTAGAGGATTTTTAGTCATCAGGTTGTTGAAATGACCGAGTCTCAATCGAGCTTAAATATGTGTAATTGTATTGAGAAAAGGGTTGGTGGGTTGATTGATTTGTTGGTTTGATGTAAGAGGACGAAACACCATTTTTGAAGGTGTTTTAATTTTAATAGAATTACTAGAGAATGATTTTATTCTCCTTAAGTTCACTGTGTGTATATTATTGTTATCATAGGGCTTGAGTGATATTTGTTGATGAAATCCTAGTTTAATTCTATGATATTGATCTATCCATCCATGATAGAATGAGAGAACTCCTTCTAAGTGTTGACAGGTATATTCGTAAGATGATATGCAGGGAAGAATATGAACTCTATGCAGAGAGAGCGATCATCACAGAAGGAAGAATGACAACCCTTCATCTCTCTAATTGAACAAACACCAACCATTCGATTCGTTGAAGGACTGGTCAATGACCAGATCAAGTCGTGATCGTTGGATACACAAGCACTAGATCAAAGGACAGGATCAATTGTGGAGTCTGAAGGGATAATTAAACATCGTGTTGGTTCCACTTCCACAATTGGTCAGGACCATCATATCTCCTCGATCAAGAGATCTATGACTATGATAGATCCACCAACAATTGCATAAATCTGATTGTGGAATTCAGGTGACAGATTAAATTGCGAGAAAGTTGGATCTCCGCAATACACGGAGACCGTTGATCTCTGTCCACCGATTGATCTAACGAATGGTAAGGCTTATGGGGTTTTTGATGTGATTCATACACGACTTGCATCACTTACCAGTGTCAATTTTTTTCCAGTAAGCACCAAGTTGCGTCCCACAATTACTCCAGTTTGAGATCCAGGTCTTCTCTATTTAGGGTGATCATCAAAAACTCAAAAAATCTTCTTATTTTCCTCAAGAAGGATCTTATTTTTCCTTTTCTTTCTCCATTCATCAAGAGGATAATTTATATTAGGTTATTAGCCTCCAAGAGAAGAAGTTGGTCAGATGAATTAATATATACTGAACAGACAGATACCCAGAATGAGAAGTCAGCTCAGGAAGTTAGCCATAATTAGTATAAATACAGGGGGCCAGTTCTCATTCTGGCAGGCAGTCTCAGAATTGCAGAGCAATAACTTGTGCGCACTGTAGTGGCTAGTCTTGTGCTAAGGTTTGAGGAGAGTTTCCATTGCAGCTACTGCAGCTAGCAGATCATGTTTGACTTGGACTATCTCTTGGTTAGGGTTTGGACTATATGATCAGCTCTTGTTGATGTGCTATCCTTGGGGAAAGGTTTGCTACCCTTTGTTTGTCTATCTAGCCTAGGGTTTCCTTCCAGAATGATTCTTTGTCAAGGTTAAGGTGCTCGGAGGGTGGCTTCAGCCTATGGTTGGGTGACAATAGTATTGTCAATGGTAAAATGAGCACATCCATTATATTCTAACATATACTTCGACAACATACAGCTTGTCGGACACATAAAATGGGAGATATGAGGGATTTTCACGTGAACAATAAATCATGATAATACTAAAATGCTCCATAGCTTCAAAGCTCTCTCTTTTATCCAAGAATGTTGATGCTTCTAAGGATAATCTTGATGTTTTTGGATCGAAAATAAGTTTCTCGAAAGAATAAATGAAAGAATTGTGTACTTCATAAAAATGATACATAACCTTTTGCTTCCATAAAGTGAGATACCACATCTTTACAAGGTTGATTTTAGAATTAACTTGTTTGGATAAATGCAAACCTTTGAAAACATTATAGTAAGTAATGATAAAGATTAGGTATGAGGACATGTAGAATTTCTTATTCTTCCTGAAACTTGACAACTGAAAAGATAGTTCTCTAGAGATAAATTTTTCCCAATAAAAAAATTATTTTTCGTGAATTGCAAAATGAAAGATACACAAAGTCAGTCAAGGAATAATAGTCGTAGACTCTTGTCCAGCTACTCTGGAAAATAGCCATGCTATTTCCCGGTAATGATTTTTCAGCGAACTAACCTGGATACTTGAAAGGTCTTCCAGAATCACTGGTGGGTCTTGAAGATACTATCGTAGAAGGTCTAATCCACTATTTCTTGCCTTCATAAAATACTTAGCTTTATCCCCTTGAAGTTCATTGTTGGCTTTGGGAGTTTGAGTATTCTCTTGAAGACCGAAGGTGCCAAAGAAACATGAGACTCTCCTTGCAGCTGGATTATTCTCTAGTTCTTATTGAATTTGTTGATGCACCATGAAATCACAAACCTTTGGAACACAACCTGCGAGAGAGATTCCTGACGTCCAAATCTGATTTGAAATCCTCTCTAGAGGTGGAAATGAGAAGTAATACATGTATTCTTTTGAACACTGAAACTTTGATCTTCCCGTCCAAATGAGTTTATGGTATCTCTTTAGAACTGTTCCTTTCTCCTGGTTGTCATACTTAATCAAGTTGATGGATTAATGTACAATCCCTTTTAGAACATTATTACCAAAGAAAACCTTTTTACCGTAATATGCTTTGAGGCTTTACTTCTAAAAGATTTTTTAATACAAATCAAATTTTGAATTGATGAAAGATTATCTCGAAAAGATCGTCATTAATAATGACCTTTTAATACCTAAACCATTTGTTATCTATGTAATATTTGCATTAAATACACATAGGGGAGGGTGATAAGATAGGATATGGGTTACCAAAGAGGAGTGAAATTGAGAGTGTGTGGAGGAATAATGAAATGAGTGTGAATCCACGAACCTACGATGGGATTTCAAAAAATTGACTAAGTATGAAGAATCGATTAGTCGAAGATGATTAGGGGTATGTATAGAATAACCATGAAATTACTGCGACCTGCGGTGAAGTTTAAAAAATTGACTAAGTTTTGAGACATTGCATAGGTAATGAAGTATGGTGGGTCAGTGGGTATGACAAAGAGACAACATAATATCCTGCAGAGGTGCGATGATATTTTAAGAAATTTGTCGAAGTATGAAGAATCGGTTGGATGGAGGGGTCACGGTTATAAACAAGTGAATCGGGAAAATGCCTCAGACCCATGGTGAAGTGTTTGGAAAATTTTCTAAGTATGCATGCAAAATAAAGGCGAGTGAATGCGAGGGTGTATTTTGGAGGTCGTGAAAGCTTGGACTTGAAGAGAAGGTGCATTGTGAACCCATGATAATTTGAAAATTTTCTAGGTATAGAAAAATAATATACAAGAGATAGAGTTTATGAAAGACTTAACACATTTGAGGATCAACACCCACCTACTGAAATCCCCTGATAATAACTCCCTCTTACATGCAACAAACTCCTCACATATTTGGATGGAAAATTTTAAGTGCAAACCACTCCAATCACTAAAGTATCATGGGAATCACACTCACCAACCTCTCATATCTACCTGGTGCCTATCTCAAGTACAAATCAACTTCAGTCATTGAAGTTAGGGCATCGTACCTTCTAAAATCCTTTGATAATTCCCTCTCATAAGAAACAACCCACTCCATAAATAGATCCTAGAAGATTTTAAATGCCCAACATTAATACGATATTAAAATTTTCAATTCATAATAAGAGGACCCACACTCCTAAACAAAATCTAGTATCCAAACACTGATAACCTTCAAAATAGAATGAGAAAGAACATTACATCTACAAACACATTGAACTAAAAAATATAACAACAAACACAAATATATAGCACTCAATCATACTATCTATTAACTCCAAAACAAAAACTTCTATTAACTCCAAAACAAAAACTTCTATTACAACTCACTTGCAAAAATATATAAAGCATATCTCATTGATATGCTCCTATATCTCCTTTATAGAATAGGAGAGAATAAGATCTACACTACATGTAGACAATCTAATTAAAGCACCTAGGTTGATCGTGTCAAAACCTAACCATGCCTAGAATAATATGCCCTCCACATAGGAGTAAATTTTCAGGAACATAACACTAACTAGGTGATAATGCATGTAAGAAAGAAAGAACCTCACACCCATGGATCTAGAAACGTTTAACTCGTAGGATTTAACTAAATCTTGAAAAGTTAAAATATAATAAAAATAACAATTTCTAATTATAAAAATAACTAAAATTTTCTAAAGCTAATACATGCATGTGCCTTTCCCTATTTCTACGTAAGTATAGTATGCCATCCTAAGACATAATAGTGCAACACAATCATCCCAATGCCTTCTTTATTGAGCATAGGAATTGAGGTACTATAGAGGAATTGAGGTACTATAGGTGTTGAGTTTCTTGTTGTTGAATCAATTGAGATATAATATGCTCCTACAAAATATCATCATGATGTGCCACAATATGAAGGAGAAAACAACTGAGTAGCAAGTTAGGAAACTAATATGTAACTTTTCTATATATTCTTTACCACTTACTGCAAATGGTGGCTTCTTACATTTGATTGTACATTGCCATACATTAGAGTTATGAGAACTACTTGATTTGACACCTAAAAAATTAAGGATGCCAAGGGCATCCAATCCTTCTTTTTTATTTAGAAGATCGAGTGGACAACCTCAAGTCCAGGGTAGCATCACCTTTACTGCAAATGGTGGCTTCTTACATTTGATTGTACATTGCCATACACTAGAGTTATGAGAACTACTTGAATTATGAGCACTACTTGATTTGACACCTAAAAAACTAAGGATGCCAAGGGCATCCAATCCTTCTTTTTTATTGAGAAGATCGAGTGGACAGCCTCAAGTCCAGGGTAGCATCACCCACTGTTATATTTTTTATTTTTAAATTGTATCTATGTTATATTTGAATTATTATGGTTTAATGTTAGTGTATGTTCTATTTTGGGTAATCTGGATCCATAACATGTGGTATCATATTGGTTGATTCTCAATTTAGTACCAATAAGGAGTACAAAAGAATACATCCATAATTGTTTTTAGTCAAAATTTAATTAGATTTGGCATGCGAAGTTAAGCAGTAAAGTATATACAAGTTAGGCTTAAGAAGTACAAGAGAATACATCCATCACTGTTTTTAGTCAAAATTTAATCAGATTTGGCCTGCAAAGCTAAGAGGTAAAGTCTAGGGTAGCATCACCCACTGCTATATTTCTTATTATTAAATTGTATCTATGTTATATTTGAATTATTATGGTTTAATGTTAGTGTATGTTCTATTTTGGGTAATCTGGATCCATAACATGTAGTATCATATTGGTTGATTCTCAATTTAGTGCCAATAAGGAGTACAAAAGAATACATCCATGATTGTTTTTAGTCCAAATTTAATTAGATTTGGCATGCGAAGTTAGGCAGTAAAGTATATACAAGTTAGGCTTAAGAAGTACAAGAGAATACATCCATCACTGTTTTTAGTCAAAATTTAATCAGATTTGGCCTGCAAAGCTAGGAGGTAAAGTCTATTCATGTTAGACTTCAAGTCTAGTCTTGAAGAGCTTTCAAATTTGATAAGTACATAATAATTTATTAATATCTTTTGATTTAGAACTCCAAATCAAGTGTTGCTTATTTTTGGAAATAATATAGGTGGTAGTCTCTTTGTTAAAACATTCAAGTTTGGGTAAATTTCTAAAAGATATGCTTTATGCAAGTTAGTGTTTCTATCGAACTATTAAATATAATATGATACAATAACTTCACTATATATGAATATTCTAAGGATTAAATTTAGTATATCTAATTTGGTTTTCATTTATAAAATGATGCATCATAATATTATAGGTTAAAATTTTGGCAAATTTGGATTACAAATATCAAATATGTTGTAGTTACAAAGTTGGTTTACAAAGTGAATGTCATAGAAGGGCCTAAATGTGTTGTAGTCACAAAGTTGGCCTATACAGTGAATGCCATAGGAGGGCCTAAATAGTAAGTCAAATTCAATTTACTACAATTTTTCACTAGTATATCCAAATTAGGTGATTCAAATAGTAATTTAGATGAGAGGAAAGATAGGAGAATAATGATGCAAAGAACTTGCGTAAAATTCTCTATCAACTATAAAGATATTTGTTTGTAAGCAAGGTAATTATATTATATATAAGATCAATTGAATAAGGCACAAATTGATGCTAATATTAGATTTTATGGGAGATAAATATGAGATTGATCTTAGAGATGGTTATATTGTAAGATAAAATTGGGATTGCATATTTTGGGTAAAATTGTATTTGAAGGATGAAGCTCTTCATCAGTGGTGTAGTCATCCTAAAAACACATGCTATCACTGTACTTGGAAAGAGTTGGGAAATGCCTTCTCAAATAAAGGGATAAATGATATAATATCAAAGGAATGTAATACCCTTTATGTTGAACAAAAGGGAGATATGTAGAGAATTAAAGATGACTTGAAGGAAGGAAAAGAGAAAATTGCATAGAAAGATGATGAATTCTCCAAGTTGTATGCCCTTAATCAGACACTTATTAAGGAGGTTAAGAACTAAAAATAAGGAAAGGTGAGTCTAAGCAAATATGTACAAGATTAACAAGATAAACAAGCTACATAAACATAAACAAAACCTTCTTAAAGTTCATAGGATTTCAAAAAGTCATATACATGAAGTATAATCAAAGATTATAAATGGAGAGATGAATATAATAGTTGAAAAATAAATATGTAAGAAGGTTGAAGAATTATGGGTGATATGTGTAGAGGGGAGTCTTCATGATCCCAATGGGAATAAGATCATTCATTATTCATGGGGCTAGGAAACATGTCGAATAATCTAGCCATAGATTACTTGTTGTGGTGTGGACTCCTCATCACAAAAAAAACATGGACTCAAGACCTTGTCTATATTTGGGGATTCACTGCTAATCATCAAAGTAGTTATTACTCAATCAAATCCTAGAGAGAATAAGCTACAAGACATTGTCTCTATATTCAAATAGGTTCTATCACAATTCAACTAGGTCTCCCTCTTCGATATCAAAAGGAATCTAAATGGTGAGGTGGATGCATTGGAAAAAAATTCTACTTCTTTAAATCCCAGAACCATTATGGAAAATGAGGTTTCCAACTATTTTGTAATCACTCAGATTTTTTCATTAGTAGATATTAATGAACATCAAGTCAACTTTTCCATTACCAATGACTCACAACTGGAATTGCATGTGGAAAGATGTCAAAAGTGAGCAAACATCCCACTCTCATTTACTTTGTCATGCCTCACTTGTGGGCTATCATTGCTCCACGA
>CBVK0102423912.1:0-16965 GCA_900067695.1 Picea abies | reverse complement strand
TTAGGTGTGTTGTTACTTCTACACGCGCGCACACACCTTACACAAAAAAAAGAAAAAAAAAAAAAATTGCACCTGCTACTAGAATGGTTGTCGTAACTAGGAGGTCGTTACATTTATCTCACACAACTTGGAAAGTTCTTGGTACTCTAACAATGATAACCATAAATCTACCATAAACCTCTATCTTACTTGAACCAGAGTGAAATATGGATCTTGAATCCCTAGTTCAATAATATTCGTATACCATTTGATAGCTTGACCTCTAAGAGTGGTTTTAAACTCAACCAAATTGTTCACGTCTGGATTCTCTCACGACCTCTAGATGGATTCACATAGAAACTAGTGTTTCTCAACATCCTCATCCACTTTCCCCAAAAATCAAGATATCGGGTAAGGGATACTGCAATTTATGTTGTCATTAATTGACTTGTAGACCCTACTTAAATGAACCCATGATATTCTATTTATGATATGATAGTAGAACTTAGCACACTTCCACTACTGCTACTCAATAAACATGCAAAACTCAAAGAACTAGGAATGATAGAAGTTGTAGAAGTATTTACTAAAGAAATTACCAAATGTTTTGATGCCTGTGGGGGAATAGGTGATTCATGGTTGGTTCCTTTACATCAGAAATGAATTTATTTGATTTCGGGGGTCTCCTTCTTCTACAATGTTCCATTCACTTACTAATGAAAATTAGTATCTTCGAGAGTTATAGGTTCCGATTCCTCCAAAACTCCTTCTGAGTTCTAGGATGAATCTTGTTCATCAGTGGTGGCAGCTACCCTTACTCTTTCATCTGCATCTTTTGAATACTCTTCCTCTTGTCTCTACCTCTAGAAAATTCACCTCTCACACTACCTCTCTCTTTCAATAGAAACTGGCTATTCTTCATTGTCTCTATAGTTTCCACAACTCTTATATATTTTCTATATCACATTCATTGGATCCAATATCCTTCCACAAATCATCATTATATTTCATCGTTTTATTCATCTAGCTCCACAACCCTTTTTCATAAATGGAATACCTCCTCTAACCTCATTTGTCTGTCGAACTCTTCTCTTGATTTCCCCGCATATCTAAAAGAAAAATTCTTAGTATCTTACCTTGTCAGCCCTCCCAGAAATAACCTTCCCCCAAGCACGGGTTTTTACACTACCATGTCACATGTAGGAAAAAAAAGCATTCCTTATTCTACCAATAGGACCTTGATCCACAAAGGTATTTCCTGCAATATTCTTTCTTTGGATCCATATTTGAATATGGTTATTTCTTTTGAAATGGCTTGGTATTTTACTGCAACAAACTCGATAATATACCCCTCAAGAGTATTTTGCACCCAAAGGTTTATAGCTCGTGATATTTGTTAATATAGATAATGAAGGGTTGATATAATCTTGATAGTCTATTTATATAACATTTTGACCCAATCTTTGTACTCTGGGGATTCTTGAAGCCGATATAATCAATGAAACAAATATTTAGGGAATTTCACCCAAAAGATCTCGTATTGGTCACTAGCAAGCTCTGAATAGGAAACAATATTTTTCACAACCCTAAAACTCTTTTTCCACAACTCAGCCTCATGTCTAATGAATGAATCACACTTCCTTTCCCACTATTTTTCAACATCATACTTATAGACTTGATGAGACATCCTCTAAAAAATCGCTCTAACGCTCGGTCCTGGAAATAGAACCATTTTTTGGCACAAAATCAAAGCCAGGGTTCTCGAAAAATACCAAAAAAAAGTGTTCGTTGTGGAGCCTGATTATATTCCTAATTTATATGTAGGTATTCCTAGCCCCCTTTTGTCAAGGGCTCAGGGGTTGGCTGTCGAATGAAGGGGGTCTAGGAAAATTGCCTTTTAAAATATTTTAATTTCATATTCAATGCTGACTATTCAATATAATGTCACATATCTGATGGTGGAAGTTATGTGAGGGTTTTTACCCAAAAAGGAAACTGATTTTGTATGATGGAATTATGTTGCGACTATGTATGAGAGTGAATATTGTATTCTCATACAAGATATTGTGAGAGAAATAAGTTGAAATTACAACGGGTATGTTGTAGGTTGTCTCCCTTCATTTGATGGATAATAATAAAGAGAGGACCTAGAAATTTCTTCTATAGACATATCCCACATTGGGTGAACCACATATATATATGTCTCTATTGTATTGTGTATCTTTTGTGTTTTATTTCTGCATCTATTTTATTTTGTTTCTCTATGATCTTGTTTTTATAAAATAAAGTACTGTTGTAGTCTAGGAACATTGTCATATTCACCCTTCTTCAAAGGAAGTAGGTCTCACCTGACACATATCTAAGAGTTGTATGATGAAGGGAGTTATAAAATATACCAAAACAAATCTACTTTTTTACTATGAAATTCAATTATTTTTCCCATTGAATCCATATTGCAATAGTATTAAATCATAAATATGAAATGATTAAGCATATACATGATAGATCTACAGACCCATTCATATAAAATACAATCAATCATAAAATAAATTTTTGAGGCCCCAAATCATACCATTTCATTAGGAACCATAGTACAAAAAATAATTCATACATCTTAGATCTACCATATCACTTCTCAGACTATCTAGATCTTCAATACATTGCCTCACACATCGATATATAAATCCTTAGGATTCATTACAAACTATTTTTTTTTGCAGGTGCAACTGGGAAAACTACAATACCCAAACATGACAACATGAATAGTAATCAAAAGAACAATAGTAATACCAACAATAACCAACAATGACAGTAATATTACCAATATTTTAACTATTTCCCTTTACATTTCCCTTTTACTTATACTTGTGTGGGATTAGCAAATTCAATTGACTAAATCAAATATGCTTTTCTATTATCCTTGTATTTCCTTTATCCTCCCATGGAATTTTCATCTTTCAATGATTTTTTATATTCCAACTGTTTGATGACAGATTTGAATTTATCCACCACTTTCTTTATCCTTATCAGTTTATAAAAAATGAAGGTTCCAACACACTTGGAGAAGTAACCTATCAATATTTAAGATTGCATGTATGAAGGAAAGAATTATCAAGGAGGTTATGAGATTCCTCTACAACCTAGACAAACATGGTGTTTGTAAGGACCTAAGTGATTTTGTGTTTTTTTATTTCTTCATAAAATAGAAAATTTCAATACATGATATTTATTTTCCTTTGTATAGTCATGTAGATATAGTGTTAGTGAGGTTTCTAGACTAGACACATCAATGAATATGGGTCAAACATGGGGACCTAGGCCTATTGGTACATAGACATAGGTGTGATTCTGACTTGGAGGAGCATTAGGTGGTAGATATCCTACAAAATTGATTGGACTAGTTATTTTAGGGAGTATCAAAGAATAAATCGAAGGACTTGAATTAACCTAATGTTGTAGCCTCCTATGAGGTGAGATCTGATTGGTTCCATTTCCTAAGGAGGGATCTTATGGCTAGCTAGTGTGTGAGAGAATTATCTAGGGGGAAATGATATCCTTGGACTAAGAACTCCCATCAAATGATGATGAGGGAGATGCATAGTTATAGATAGATGGGTAGTATGCACCCTATTTGTATGTAGCATTCAATCGTTGTGAAACAACTCTCAAAGTGATGAAATCATTTATGAATGAAAAATTTTGGTGAAACCTGCACATAGAATCTAGCTAACAATAATTCATACAAAACTTACAAATTGAGAGAAGGAGAGAATACATGAGAGAAAATAATAAATAGAATTATTCACTAATGAGTGAATGATTAATTATGCATGATATACTCTACATGGAAAAGTCAATTTTCCATAGTAGTGATCTAAATATATCTAGACACTCACTGATAAAAACTGAAGTAATCAGCTACATATTCCTTGTTAATTGATCCATGCAATCATCAATTAACTAAGTCACATGTATGGAAGTGACAAAAATACATGCAATCTCTAGAGATAACATTAAGGTTCTCATGCACAAGTGACTTCCAATATTCTAACAAAGTGTAACAATCTTTGAACTGAAGAGGAGTCACCTATTTTGTAAGGGAATGTTCTCTAGAGAGAATAATATCATCTAAGGAGTCATTCTCAACATTGGACTATCAACATTAGAAAAATAATTACCTATGTGAGTGTTTAATATCTCCAACACCCCCCTCAAAATTACTAGGGTGTACATGATGAATGAGTTTGGACAACTAATTCCATGTTAGGTACCCATTTTACAATGCATCTAAGAATGAATCACTTAAACAAAATTGAGGGAAGAGGGAAAACCTCATGGGAAACTCCCCCATCAAAGTACAATGAATAAAAAATGAAGAAGGAAATACAATTTCTATGTAGTTGTTTCCTTCACTCCAAGATGATAGCACAAGAAGTGGAACTTATGTTAAGTAAATGTCTTGGTAAATATGTCTGAAGTCAGTTCGAAAAATGGACAGTACTACAAATCAATGATCCTGTCATGTACCATTTCTTCGATGTAGTGCATATGTATCTCAATGTTTTTGGTCCATTATCATTGCATTAGGTCTCTTCAAAAGTTGAGAGTACTTTGATTGTCATACCAAATGACGGTTGGGCAATGAAAATGGATTCCAATCTTGGTGAGGAATTTCTAAAACCAAAGTGCCTGAATAGTGATGTTGACCTCTCCTCTGTACTTGAATTTTGTTGACAATAGAGAAAAACCTATATTTTTTTTTCTCGACTAACAAATGGGATCATAACCTAAACTAAGAATGTACCCATATGTGGACTTCTGATCTATGCTATTTACAACCAAATTATAATTGGTGAATCCCATGAGATCCAATGCATATCCTTCTACATAGTTGATCCCATAACATGTGGTTCCCTCAACATATCTAAGGATGTGTCTGGTATCCTTCTAGTGTATCTCACGTGGCTACTCCATGTACCTAGGAACTACCCCTACTGCATATGATAGATTTGGTCAGGTGTGGGTGAGATAGAGAAGGCTCCCCACAAGTTGTTAATACAAGGTGTTGTCCACCACTAGTGTATCCCTGACATCCTCAAAATGTACCCCAGACAAAAACGGTGTGGCCGCCAACTTGTAGTCATTCATATGGAATCTAACCAAGATATCCCAGGAATGCTTAGTATGAAATAGATTCATTCCTTAATAATCCTAACTGATCTCGAGACCAAGGAAATAGTGTAGTGGAGCCATGTTTTTCATAGAGAACTTGTCATGCATAGTTTATTTAACCGTAACAATTGTTGAGGATAAAATTCCTTTAATCAGGAGGTCATAAACATAGAGAAACATTATCAATGAGGAATCTAATATCCTCAACATGTAGAAATCCATATCTTATTTTCATCTAACAAAGTGTTGAGAAATAAAGTAGGAATCCATCTTCGCATACCATGATCTAGGTGTCTTCTTGAGGCCATAGAAGGACTTATTAAGTCATCATACTAAGGTTGAGTTCTGAATGAACCCTTGCAATTGATCCATGCAAATCTCATATGATATATCCCCATGAAGAAAATCATTCTTCACATCAATTTGGTGAAATTCCCACCCCTTGGCTTCCACAATGGAAAGGGATAATTGAATGGATTCCAAATTTACTGTAGAAGAAAAGGTCTCATCATAATATATCCCATGGATTTGATAAAATCCTTTGGAAACCAATATTTCTTTATACGTGCTTAATTTTCCATCTGCTACATTCCAGCTCTTGTATACCCATCTACATCGGACAAGATTCACTTCTAAAGGAAGAATAACTAGATCCCAAGTTTGGTTCATGAGGAGAGAGTTGTACTCCTACTTCATAGTAGCTTCCCAGAAGGGATTCCCTGTAGCTTCTACATAATTCTATGGGTCTGAAGGTATAACTATATAGAAATGCATGGGAATCATTGGTTCATTAGTTGTGAGTGAAAGAAGAGGATCCTATAACTAAGACCTGATCCTCCTCTGATTTTTTGTATCCCCCATAAGGTCTCCTACTTCCTATAAGGTTGTTTGTGCCTCTATGGTGGCTCAACATCTACATGATCATCATTGAGATGTTCATCATATTCCGAATAATATTCATATATTAGATATGAACTACAATCTGAGTGAGTAGAATCATCATCACATATGTCTGGTGTAGGAAATGGTACAAAGGGATCTATATGTGGCTCCAATGGTGCATGCAAGAGAGTTTCCTCAAACTGAATACTATGCTCAATGGTGAGCTTGTCAATAGAGGGATCATGAAACCTGTAACCCTTCACACCATATATATATCCCACAAATATGCATGTGGTACTATGCATATCTAATTATTTCCTCTTTTTTCAGAGGGTACATTGGCCCATGGAAGTGATTCAAATATTCAGAAGTGGGTGACTTCTGGTTTATTACCACTTCATGCCTCAAAGCAAGTTTAGTCCTTGAAATATCTATGAGGAGATCTATTTTTAATGTGTTTATAATAGTTAAGTGCCTTAGCCCAAACCTTGGGTGGTAGAGATATTGCATCCAACATGTAAGTGGCCATCTCCTTGAGGTATCGATTGTTCCTTTCGGCTACTCCTTTCTACTACAAAGTGTAAGGTACTATGTACTAGAATTTTATACCTACCTATGAACAAATATGTTGGACGTATCACTTCACATATTCCCCCCCATTATCTGTGTGGAGAATTTTCATGTTTCTCCTTAATTGAGTCTCTACATGTGTTTTGAAGTGTTTAAGATGATAAAAACCTCACAATTCTACCTAATAAAATACACCCAAGTGTATCATGAGAAAGCATTAATAAATGTAATAAAATACCTTTCTTTCTTGGTGTATGGATGAGGAAAGGGTCCCATCAGATCACTATGGATGAGCTCCAAAGGAGGGGACGCTCTCCAGGCCTTCCCTTTCTCAAAATTATCCTGGGGATGTTTTCCAAGAACACATCCTTACAAAGTCCTTCAGAAAAATGTATGTTGGGAAAGTTGTTGACTGCTTTATGTTTGCATAGTTTCTACATGCATTTGAAGTTTCGATTGCCAAACATATATTTCCATAATCTACTAGTATAATCAACATGCATCAATAGTAAAGAAGAACCATATATAATAATGAACTTACTAAAATTATACAAATGATATTCGTGGTTTACCTAATGAACAACAATTGTGGAGTTATGATGCATATCATATATGGTTACGGAATTAGGAGTGAATTCCACCCTTTTTCCTATACCAAAACACATTATCTAATAAATGGAGAGTAGGGTCAGAAAGAGTTTTGGAACTTGCAAGATGTTCTCAAAACTTTCATGTGGGAGTTCTACTCTCCCTTGGCCAATGACCTCAACTAGGATATCATCTCCCATGAGGATGGGAGGACCCATGCATGTAGAAATAGAATATTAATTTTTTTTTGTTTCTACCATATGATGGGATGTGCCTAAATATAAGATCCATGATTCATGAGAATATTTAGTGAAAATCATTTCATGAGAATTAACTCATTTTGGTTGATCTTTCAGCTTCTTCTTGGAAGCTTTGGGAACACGATCCCCGAGGTTTTTCTTCCGAATAATCTGCACCATCTTATCAATCTCTTTCTTCATGCATGGAGACTCAAGATGATAACCAGGGTTGAAGTAACCGAATTTGGTCTTCCCTCATTTTCCTTTTCCACCTTTGGATCCAAAGGAAACATTGAAGGATTTGGAGTACCCTTCCTTCTTTGGCTCTAGATGCACCTTTCCCTTGCCTCTTGTCTTGGAATTTGAATTGGAAGTGTTGTTTCTTTCATGCACCTGAAGTGCATGAACATTGGGTCCATTGATTATCCCCATTTTGATGAGATTATATTTCTCATACATGAGGGATTCAATAAACCGATCCAATGCCAAAAATTTTGAAGCCGCTCCTGAAGTGAATCTGTTTGTATGAAATGATCAGATGAAAAAAAACATAATCTGCACCAAGTTTTTCTAATATTGAAAGGATTAATTGACTACGTTAAGTGGATTTGTCTATTACACATGCATTTATATGAAGGAGGAGGGAATTGAACTTCGTAAAGAAGTCTTGGATGTCATAAAAATTCCTTGGATCTATGGAATTTAGTTCGACCTTGATCATATGGCCTCTCATTTCATCCTATTTACCAAAGAGGTTCTCCAAGTTTTTCCAAATCGCATATGGTGTGGTACAAGCTTCAATGTGAAATAGAAGATTTGGGGACATATAAACAAAGAGGAGGTCGTAAGCCTCATCCATGCAATTGAGATACCTATTATTCTCGATAGAAGTGTGTGTCTCAACCTTTGTAGCCATGGTAATCCGATACAATCCTCTGTGTCTCAGTTGATGCATAATTTTTAGCTTCAACTCGAATTAGTTATTAGGTGTGAGAAGTATTTCTAGTGAATAATCCATCTTTTCTAACTGCATATCACATATGGAACTACAAATAATATACCTATATGCCTCTATCCTAGCAACATATGGGATTTGATACCATGTATAATTGTGGTGAAACCTGCACCAAGAATATAGCTAATAACAATTAATACACAACTTGCAAATTGAGAGAAGGAGAGAAGATATGAGAGAAAATAATTAATAGAATTGCATTCAATAATGAGAGAATGATTAATTACACATGATATACTCTACATGGATAAGTAAAGTCACCATAGTAGTGATCTAGAGATATCTAGATACACACTGACAAAAACTGAAGTGATCTCCCACATAGTCCTAGTTAATTAATCCATGCAATCATTAGTTAACTAAGTCACACGTGTGGAAGTGAGAGAAACACATGCAACTATTGGTGATAAAAATGAGGTTTCCATCCATGAGTGAATTCCATTAGTATAAATAAGTGTAAATAACTTTGAATTGAAGAGGAGGTCCTTATTTTGTATGGGAATATTCTCTAGAGAGAATACTATCATCTAAGATTTCTTAACATTGGACTATCAACTTGTTGACTATAAAATTCTCTCATAACTCTATTTTCAACATACTATACTTAGAAAATTTTCATCTCCCATAATACTTACATCTTACCTTTGGAAAGGAGGAATCACAACAAGCATAACCCCTTTTCATTCTATAAGTATACCTCTGTTTGTCGATCTCCACACTTAGTTTCATTTTGGAACCACAGAAGTTGAGTTTCTTTGTTTTTTTAAATATCACCTTTCCTCTATCTACCCATTTTCTATTACTTAGTTTCTTTTTAGGAATCCCTTCACAACCAAGGAAGTAGATATTCTTGTCTTCATGCAAGATATTTTCTATTTTTTATATCTATGCAATAATTGATACTTAGAAACATTTTCGAGATTATTCATTATAACCTCAGAAGCAGAGATTTCATCTTTCAAAATTTCAATATTCATTCTTCTTCTCCACCGAAATATTTTTCCCATGTCATGATAATCAAAGAAACATTTAATTTTTGTCTCATGTGAAGTTAATATATCAGGACCATTATTAAAATAGAAATTTATTCGATGTTAACTTCATAAATTGGAATTTAATTCATATAACTTCTCCCTCAAAACAAAAGCTCCAATTAAATTTAGTAGGGAAAAGATTATTCCATAATCACAACAGTCCTCTGCATGTTGTGATAATCATAGAATAATATGGTGAAAGGAAGAGAAATATTTTGTGGCGACACACTGAACACATTTTCATAAGAAATTTCATATAATCATTGGTCCAAATTCTACAAGAAATATTGTTCATAAAGGAACGATAATCCTGTATGAACATCCGGGATAGTTCAAGAAGGTTGTGTTCCAGAAGTATTTGATACAAAATATTTAGTGATATGTTGTAATGATAACTTTTAGAAATACCAGAGGATTATAAAAATGAATGGGTTCTCATTGAATTCTTTGGGGCCTCCTACATTCGATCAGATTCTCACATTTCCAAATCTAACTGGAATATTTAAAGCCAAGGAAGCTAACAAGCTTATCAAAGATAAAAATGGAGGAAGATGTTTATTTCCAAAATTCCTGGAGGACCCCTCAACAATTCCATAGGATTGATCTCTAATACAAGTTAGCCAACTCAAGAAACCCTTCAAAGAAATTTCCTGGTTTTTAGCTAGAATTATTGGGTTGGAATCCATTACCGCTATTCCCAGGTTGGCTCTATATAGTTTGTGTTACTATGTTCAAGGAAAAATGGTTTTTTATTGGTCAAGTATTATATCTATGGAAATAACATCTCAATTGTCAAATTTTAAGAAATATAAAAAATTATTTATGTCAAGGTATTTTGTTTTTTCTAGCATGGATAGCCATGAATTTCAAGCTCACCATATTTCAAAGAAAATTGATCTCATGAAAGATCTGATTTATACTCGATATCCATATTTATGAATCAAAGAGAAATGTACCACTTCTATGTAGCTTATAACTCTTTCCATTATGTTTTCAAAACATTAATGTTTGGGGAAATACTTCAATATTGTCATTAGAAGTGACATCACTTTTAAATCAAAGGGGAGAAGTTGAATACAGTGAATATTACAACGTCATCATAATAAATTTCTCTTGTGTAGAGCCTATTTATCTACCATTTTATGTATCTGACAAAATTTTCATAATACAAGTTTGCACACAGTACATATTCTTGGTAAATTTATTTGCTGAAAGAAAGAAAAAACAATTTATTCAATTACCATGGAAGGTTGGTGAGATCACAGTAAATAATGCCTCTAAGATTGATGAATTTGTTGTTCAATTTGAACCTTATAAGTTAAATGTGGTTTAATATATGAAATGGTTTGATCCACAACAACCTTTTATGAATCATATAATTTCCACTGGTTTTAGTGTCTCATTTATTAACACATACATATATGAGGAGAAATAAAACGAAGGAATTTTTTCTCAAGAAAAGATAGCTCAGAACCTAAAAACTATTATAAGTACAAATGAAGCATACAAACAAAATGGAAAGTTCGTAAGTGAAAAGGGTCTTAAATCTCAATGTTCATCTCAAAAAAGCGGCACACCAAAACAAAATACCCAAAACAGTTTCCAAGATAAACAACATTCTTTAATCAATAATTCAGGGGGCAATGATGATCCTAATCATCGTGAAAATAATATTGACTCAACCCACAAATTACCAGTAGTAAAGAGAAAAACATATAAAAATCAAGAAGAAATAGAGCAATGCACACCTGATGATGTTGTCCTTTTGCCAAACATGGACCTTAATGTTTATATGGAAAATATTGAACTCCCATAAGATGAGCAAAGGATTTTCCAAAGAAGGAGTTGACTAATTAAGAAGATATTTTTCATGAAGAATAATCATTAACCCTCCATAATGCATCATTTCATAACTAGAAAAGTTAGTGTTTCAACATGTAAATTCAAGAGGAAAATGGGTCAAAACTTCAACAATGGATTTAAGAGGAGTTTCAACATCCAAACTTTCAAAAATCGATATGATCTCTTGAAATTCCCTAGATATATAAATTAATGATATGGAAACCAAAAATAAATTATTAAAAAACAAAGTTAGAGAATTAGAAAATGATTTCATGCCACCCCCAATATTTGCAAAACCACTTTCTTTTCTTCAACCCAGGATGAATCCCGACGACCTGCTCGAATCTAGTTCTAAATGGAGAGGAACACCCAGTTTGGATATTAGTAGTAATATCATGAATTTTGGCTCAATGTTACACAGTTTCAAAGAATATCTTCAGGTTTATTATGAAAATGATGAAGGTTTTTACAAGAATGAGCTCACTACCTTTATTCTGAAAATAATGAATATGCCACAGTTGAAAATAAAGGAAGAAAATTTTCCCTCTCAAGCTATGGTAAAACTAATTAAAGCATGCAATTTCAATGTATTATAGAGGGATATGGTACAAGTTCTTTGCATCTAATTCTCTTTCCCAATGCTCGACCCTTTAGGGTTTTCCATCTTCATGGCATCAACTGGAGAAGGGAGCACAACACCCTCCTACAACCACATCCTTGCAGGGAATTGTAATAGAAACCACGTGCCCTCATCCTCACTAACAGATTGAAAACATCTCAATGACTTAGATAAAGGAAAGTAGTCCAACCCCTCTGGTTTAAATGCAACACATCCACATCCTACACCATCGATATCCAATCCTGTTGCCTCTTTAGGATGCATGCTGAAATACCCTGGAAACCCCAAATATGAGGTAAAAACTAACTGCATTGCCACGTATATTCAATACACGTAGGACCATAATTTCATTGGAAATTTCATGGGTATTTGGCCAATGGAGAAGGCTCTCAACAGGTGGATCAAAACACATTGGAAGCCAAAAGGTCAAATCGACTGCAAACTATGCTCTAAAGGATTCTTCACCATGATCTCTTCCAACTTGGAAGAACGTGATGGGGTATTTGAGAATGGCTCTTACTTTTTCAACTCAGTGGGGTTACGCTTTCGACCTTGGACTGAACTTTTCACCCCCGAAAAGGAATATTTTATTGTATCTCCCATGAGGATCAGACTCTATTACCTCCCTCAGGAATTCTAGGACAAGAAAATTCTTGAAGGTATAGGTAACACTATCAACTCCTTTATCAAGACTTCCTAGTTTACTAAAGCTAGTCGCTATAGCTCTTATGTGAGAATATGCGTCTTCATGATCCTCACCAATGCTCTTCAAGAATCCATCAGCATGCTATACCAAGACATTGAATGGATCCAAACCCTATATTGTGCATATATCCCCTTCCACTATAGACACTTCCATGAACATGACCACCTCTTTCATGATTTCCCCCTGAATCATAACTCCCCAACAACCAAATCCCCTCCATCTCAGGATGTTGAGGGATTCATGGAGGTCTCTTCAAAGAAAAAATCGAGGTGCAATCCCAACCCCCCTCTGCCTCATAAATACTTTGAAAATCTCCCACAAGATAATAAAGGAAACCCATATCAGATGAAAGAGAACATCCCCCCTAGCAGTACTCCTCCAAAGAACTCCCCAACAAAGGATAAATAAAAGAGATGCAAAATGATGGACTGAACCAATATTTCCAACCATGAAGGGGATTTCAATGTGTAAGAAGAACATATAAAATTATTGGACTTGGACGATGCTGAATATATGGATCTAGGGGACCTTGATCTTAAATCAATTGCAATGGCCTACAAGTAACATTACCCCAAATCCATTCCAGGAAAGCAAGTTGATCTCCTCAAGGATTCTCTATTTTGTAACCAATTCCTCAATGATACCAAGGTTAAAGGTATGAATCAAATCCCCTCTCTTGGAATTAATCCCCCCACTTCATATTCTTCTAAAAACCTAAAAGAGGAAAATAAGCGAGGTAGAAAATCCAATAAACAACTTGTCAAGGACCTTGATGAGTTTCTGGTTAATTAGGGACACATCACCCTAATGATGGATAATTTCCAACCCAAACCCACACCTTCCTTATGAAATTCGTATCCTTGAACTTAAGAGGCCTTAATGCGAAAACGAAACATAGGATTCTCAAGAAAACAATCCTCTCTGAAAAACCTACTATTGTCATGATCCAAGAAACCAAATGTCCCCACAACCTCCTTCAAACCCTAGCCTCATGCATTTGAATCTCATATCTATATATATCCCTATATGCACAAAGTGTTGTAGGGGTATCACCTTCCTGTGGAACCCCTCTAAGATAACCCTCTCTAATTTATTTTCTGCTAAGTACTCTCTCTCTCTCTCTCTGCCCACTTATAACTCACTGGCTCCTCTCAATAAGGAATCCTTACCAATTTTTATGGACCAAACCCACTCCCTAAAAAATTTCAATTCCTAACTTCTCTCTTACACATCCATCCCCTCATTTATGATAATCATTGGCTCATAGGAGGTGACTTCAATGTCATCACCTCCCTCCTTGTAAAACAAGGTGGTATCATATATATGGAGCATGACTCCCAAACCTTCTTAGATACCATCCACTCCCTCAAAATAAATGAAATTAAAACTCTTAATGTCACTATTACCTAGAACAACTTTAGTAGGGGACAAAATCAAATATCCTCCCACCTCAACCATTTCCTTGTTTCAAATTTCCTTCTTCTTGTAGGACTTCAGTCCACAACCACCATCCTCCCCAAAGGAAGTTTGGACCACTGGCCCATCATGCTAAATATCGACCTCTATGGAGACCCCCTCAATAGACCCTTTTTCTTTGAAAGATTCTAGTTGAATCATCCCAACATTTAGGAATTGATCAGAGATTGGTGGTCCTCCTACAACCCTAAATCTTTCTCAATCATGTACATGCTTCAATAAAAAAATCAAACATGTGAATAAAAAACTCAAAGCATGGAACAAATAAGAGTTTGGAAACATATTTGAAGCCAAAAGCTAGATCACTATGAAAATGGGTCACATTCAAACGAAAATGATCCAAATAGGTAGAACATATCAACTCATCCAAGAGGAGGACAATATCCAAGAAAAACTCAAGGAGTGAGAGTCAGAGGAATAAATTATATCGAAACAAAAGTCTTGCATCCATTGGCTCAAAGAGGGGGAAAAATACCAAGTTCTTTTACAGATCCATGATACAACATAGACACTACAAAAAAATCACTATGATAAAATATCCTTAGGGAAACACTCTCACAAATCATAAAGATATGGAATTTGAGCTCCTCAACTACTTCCACAATTTCCTCTCTGAATTGTAGGAGCATCAGAAAACTGTCATTCTAAAAAAAGTTCAACGTATCCTGAAGTTGGATTCCTAGGAGAATAATGATGCCCTTATGTTACCATCCACTCTTGAGGAAGTGGAACATGTCATTTTCTCCCTACTCAAAAACAAATCACCAGGTCTCGATGGCTTCAAGTCTGATTATTTTCAAGCCACTGCCCAATGGGATATATGGGAAGTTGTGGACAACTCCCAGACTCACTCTAATTTTCTCCATGTGCTCAATGCCACCTTCATTTCCCTTATTACTAATGTATACAAAGTGGAGGACCCAAAAAACTTTAGACCCATATCCCTTTGTGATGTTATTTAAAAAATCATAACCAAGCCCATTGCCAACTGACAAAAAAAACCTTCTCCCAACCCTCATCTGTCTGGAACAAACGAGCTATGTTGAAGGTAGAAAAATTCACGATGGCATCATCATGGCCCATGAAATTTTTTATTCCCTCAAAATTACTAAATTCTCGGGTATGCTTCTCAAACTAGATATAACCAAAGCATTTGAAAAATTAAGTTGATAGTACATACGCCTTACCCTGCATGCCTCTTGTTTGTCCTCCTCCTGGTTCAAATGTGTGATTTCCCTCATATACTCATCTTTTTTCTCCATCCTTTTCAATGTATCCCCTTCCCCCACCTTCTTCCCCTCTCGTGGAATAAGGCAAGGTGACCCCTATAACATTTCCTCTTCATTCTAATGGTGGAGGGTCTATGCAGAAAATAAGAATGACTCTTGAAGAAAATCCAATTGTAGGCGTCCACACTGAAGATCAAGAAAATACGTATCAAAAAATCATGGAAGACACATTTCTTATGGCCCATCCTTCGATTCAAGAATCTAAATCCATTAGGAAAATTATCTCATATTTCTCTGAGGCATCTAGTACCTCTATTAACCTCTTAAAATATCATATTTTATTTTTCAATACTCCTCCATATGTTCAAGTCCACATCTCCAACACTCTTGGATTACAAAAGAGCACCCTTCCAACCAAATATCTCAGAGCATGCCTCATTGAGATAAAAAAATGCAATTCCTCTTGCGAGGACCTCCTCTCTAAATTACATAAAATATAAAAAATTGGTCATTTAGATCATTAAATGTTGTGGGGCGTATAATGCTTCTCAAAGCTATTATTCAGGCCATGTAGGTTTGCCTCTTCTTGGATTTAGTGAGACCTAAATAAATCCTCAAGGTTGTCAAGAATATTAAAAGGATTTTTATTTGGGGAGGAGCTCACAAGGAAAATAAATGGGAACTGGTGTCTTGGGACAAACTCTTTCTCCGCAAGATCAATGGCAGGTTCGGTTTTTGAGATCTATAAACCCTCAGGTTAGTTCTAGGAGACAAAATAGGGTGGAGATGGCTTATTGCCAAAAATAAACCGTGGGAACACCTTTGGCACAAGATATATTTCCCACAAGTGGAGCATCATAATATCATTAGGCTCACTGGAAAGATCCCAGGTTCACATATATGGAATGATTCTTATGAAAACAAGCACCTCATTCACAATACTTTTAGGAAATCGAAGAAGGAAAATCAACTCTTTTTTGGGAAGACACCTGGAAATAAATTCCCCCCTCCCACACAACGACAAATTATTTCAACTGAAAGAGTCCATAAATACCAAGAATCATCTCTGGATACACCAATATTGTCTCCCTCTGACCCTTGAGGAAACATGGAGAACTTGTTGATTAAGGTTAGTTGTTATTGATGTCAACCCTTGAAAAAATCCCGATAGCACAAAGGTTTGGGTAATGGAAGCAAGTTTGTTTGATGTAAATATGAATCATTATTGTCTTGTCATGGTTGATAACGAGTATAAATGGATGAACTCCAAAGTGGTCCCCTTATGGTGAAAGCCCTCACAGAAGGACACTTTGCAGATTGAATTATCTTAGAAGTATGGTTAGAGAACCCATGCTCATTTGTGTAATAATGAGATGAAGGTCAGTGAGTTTTTCAGTGAAACTATCCTATATGGATAGTGCTTGTCATGCATTTGCGGTGGTATCTGGAATGTCACATAACTCCTCACGGTTAGAGAGTTATGGCCATGAGAAGTTGGAGAACCCAGGTTTGGGTAATGGACCTAAGTTTTCTTGATGGATAATGGTATGCGTTTTGATATATTTGAAGGTAATACTATTATATATGGATATTCCATGTCATTCCATTTCTGGT
>CBVK0102423873.1:0-13036 GCA_900067695.1 Picea abies | reverse complement strand
GTTAGGTTTTTGGATGTCTATGGTTTTGGCATTAATGTTTGATGTAAAAATTCATTTGGAGCCTCATTGTACTCATCTTCTTGCAAATGAGTGTAGTTGTCACATCTCTTCTCAGAGATAAGTTGCCATCATTCTAGCAAGCATGTTTCAGTCTACATTTTACAGTTTCAATACATTTCTTATTTAATAGAAGTCAAGTTTTAATCTATCTTTGTTATTATTCAATGTGTCTCTGTGTGAATATTATATATTTGTGTTTTCATTTCGTTCCGCTCATAAATCTGGATCAGTGGTGGTGCCACTTGGGTTATCAATTACACCATATGTCTTCATGTGTCTGATGAATGGAGTGTTTAGAGAATTTTTGGACAAGTTTGTAATTTGTTTATTGGATGATATACTCATCTACTCAAATAAAAAGGAGAAACACAAGCAATGTTTAAGGATGGTGCTACAAGTATTGAGGGAGCACCAGTTGTATTCCAAGTTAAGCAAGTTCATTTCTATTAAAAGGGGATACATTTATTTGGGCCATATTATTTTAGAGGAAGGGATAGCAATTGATCCTGAGAAGATAGAAGACATTAGAGGATGGCAAACACCAAAGAATGTTATAGAGTTCAGATCATTCATGGGAATTGTAGGTTATTATAGAATATTCATTGAAGGCTTTTCAAAAATTGTAAACCCAATTACTTCTTTGCCAAAGAAGGGTGTAAAATTGGAATGGACTTCTGAATGTGAAGAAAACTTTCAACACTTGAATAATATATTGACTAGTGCACCTATTTTAAAGGTTGCGTATCCAGATGAGGATTTTGTTGTCTTCACAGATGTATGCAAGGAAGGGTTTGGTGGAGTCCTTACCCAAAATGGACATGTAATTTTTTATGAATCAAGGAAGTTGAAGGAGCATGAAACAAATTATGCTACACATGACTTAGTGTTGGCAGCTATAGTTCATGCCTTAAAAATGTGGAGGCATTATCTCATGGGTAGAAAATTTGAGTTGACAACAAACCATAGTGGTCCGAAATATTTGTTTTAACAGCCAACATTGAATGCCAAACAAAATAGATGGTTTGAATTTCCCGGTAAATATGACTTTGACATCAAGCACGTTAAGGGGAAAGAGAATAAAGTGGTTGATTCAATCAATAGAAGGGTATATGAAATACATGCTACAACCATAAACATGCACAATTTAGATTTAAAAGATAAAATTTGAGAAGTTGTGACAACAGACCAACATTATGTACAAGTTAAAGAAAGCTTACAGCAGAGTAATGTACAACAGAAATTTATTGCAAGATGGAAGAGGATGGAATCCTCTTGTACATGAACAAGGTTTGTGTACCTAATTCTCAGGAGCTGAGAAAACTAGTTTTAAAATACATACACAATCTGTCATATGTTGGACATACAGGGTACCAAAAACCATTGCAATTGTAAGAGCTCAATATTGTTGGCCATGAATGAAAAAATATGTAGCGGATTTTATGGTCAGATTCTTGGAATGCCAAAAAGTAAAAGTTGAACACAAACATCCAGCAGGATTGCTATAGCCATTGCATATTATAGAGTGGAAATTGGAAGTAGTTACCATGGATTTCATTAGAAATTTGCCCAGAACAACAAGGAAACATGATTCCATCAGGGTAGTGGTGTACAAACTTATGAAGGTTGTGCATTTTATTCCAGTCAAGATGACACATAAAGAAACCAACATTGCATAAATTGATATGAAAGAAATTGCTAGGCTACATGGTGTGTTTAAGGAAATTGTATATGACAAAGATACCAAGTTTACTTCCAATTTTTGGAAATGGTTGTCTAAAGGATTTGGGACAAATCTATATTTCAGTACAATATATCATCCAAAATCAGATGGACAAATAGAGAGAGTCAACCAAATAATTGAAGATATGTTGAGAATGTAGGTAATGGATCAACCTTTCAAGTGGGAAGACTATCTTCATTTGGTTGATTTTTCTTACAATAATGGGTATTAGGCATCATTAAAGATGAGTCTGTTTGAAGCCTTGTATGATAAAAAATGCAAAATTCCAATGAGTTGGGATAACCAAGTAGATAGAGAAATTATTGGGCCCGAATTACTAAGAGAAATGGAAGAGCAGATGGTAAAGACAAAACGGAACTTAAAGATTGCACCGGATAGACAAAAGAGATATGTTGACAAAGGCAGAGCACACAAGGAATTCAAAGTGGGCGAGCATGTGTTTTTAAAAAGGTAAAGGTAAAAAGGAGCTCACTAAAATTGGGAAGTTGCCCAAAATTGGTCATAAGATATTATGGGCCATGTGAAATATTAGAGAGGATATGCCTGGTTGCATACATGCTTGCATTGTATGCATCCATGAGGGTTCATAATGTGTTTCATGTGTGTTTATTAAATAAGTGTGTGCTTGATCTTAACCATGTAATTGGTTGGATGGTGATCCAGGTGAAGCACGAAGAGGGATTTTGGGTGGAGTCGGTACACATGCTAGACCGGAAAGTAAAAATGCTCAAATACTGAGTCGTCGACCCATTAAAGGTCCAATGGACTTGCTATGGTCTTGAAGATGCCACATGGGAACATGAACAAGCCATGTGGAAAGAGTACCCACGACCTTTTGCAAATTATGAGGGAATATGAATGTATATTTGTACATGTATGTATAAAGACTCTATTTTGTTGCAGCTAGAGTTCTTGGAGCCACAACGAGAGGTTTTTGGTTGGAAGTTTTGCAAGAGTCATTACATTGCAAAAATATCAAGTATTGTGATGTAATATTTTGTATGATACATGAACACCAGTATGGTGATGTGCATTGAGGATAGTGAAAATTGTAGGGGGAGGGGATTGTGACACCCCAGTTTCGATCCCCGATGTAGTATTACATATTTGTAAATATTATAAATTCTCATGGGCCAAGTGATGTAATATTTGAACATTGTACATTAAAAACAATAAAATGGAATACATCATTAGCTACTAGACAAGTAAGGACTAGAGTAATGGGGGCTAGGATTCCATAAGAGAGTGGGCTCAATGGGGGTTTTGAAGGGTTTCCATATGCCTTGAGTCTTAATCCATCTTCATTAATCATTTTTTCATTTAACCATTTATCCCTTTGACTTATTCAACACTCAATCATTTAATTCATGTAAGAGGTTGGGTGAGGAAGTCACCCCTCTCAGTTATGACAGCATGGGTTAATCATCCTTTGGGGGAGGGGGGGGAGTAAGAGTCAAGTAAGCATGTGAAAAGAGGAAATTCAAGTAGGAAAGAGGGAAGTTTTATAGTTAGCAAGAAGTGAGGAAAACTAGAGCTAAGTGTTGTAGAAGAGGGGCCAACCATAGTGGGTATTGAAGATAGTTTGTTGAAGCTAGAAATTATGCTGAGAATGAGGTTGTTATTCCTCTGAGGGATTTTCTATTGAGAAAAATTACCCAAGATGAAGTGAGCTTGATGTGTGAGCACTCATATTGCAGTTGGATTTCCTCGAGCCCTCGATAGAGAGATTCCTGGCCTGTCTGTACTGGAGCATTGGAGGGGATGGAGATTATCTAAGGGACTCTGGTGCAGAGAAGGAAATCTTATCCCTTGGGTTGTTCAGGTTGATGGGGAAGAGATTTGGGTGGTTAGAATTTTTGTAGGAGTCATGTCATTGTGTTTTAGTGGGTATTTAAGTTGCTATAGTGAACTATAGATGCCCATAGGATCCTATATGTCCTTGTGAAATCATAGCCCTAGCTAGGGGTTGGCTTGTTGTAAAGAGAATTGGTGCAACAGAGCCTACGGTAGGGAGGAACATCCTTTATCTGCAACCAATTGTGTAAAATATTCTTAAAAGATAAGTTTTTTTATCATTGTGTTATTTATTGTTTAATGTTGTGATAAAATGTAATGTTTACTCTATATGTTGTATGTACGAGTGTTGAAGTGTGTTAAATGATTGTCGTGCATGTTTGAATCATTTGCATTCACGTTTTTAATTATTAATGATAGCAACATGAGTGTGTATGTCATGATGTTTCTATTTCCACATTTGAATCGATAGGATAGTAAATTTTAGTAGTAACGGTTACAAGTCCTCACGTGGTGCTCGAGTCAGCGTGCACGTGCTAGGAAATGGTTGCTACGTGCACAGTACGAAACCTGTGGCGCACATGGTTTTCCTCGGTGAGAACTTGGGGACGTTACATATTGGTGTCAAAGTAAATTTTTATAGTAGTGTGCCTTAGTGAAAGATCTGGGGATCTTACATAGGACTAGGGATTTGTTTAATCCCTCGCTTCAAGTCTTCAAATGATTTATCATGATTTTTACCCCACTAGAAACTCTTACCATTGGTTTTCATAACATGAAGTGGTGTTTCCACAACTAAAAAATGATGATATGAACTTCCTCATATATTGTGTGGCTCCCAAAAAACTCCCAACTTCATTTATTGCATTAATAGGAGTGGTCCTTTTAAGGGTGTGCTCTATATTTGCAGAATCAATTTCAAGTCACATCCACCAATCACATGCCCCAAGTACACCAAGCACTAACTAGAAAACACCCACTTATTTATGTTTGATATTAGTTGGTGTTCCTCGGTATCTCCCACATTGACTTCAAATGTTTAGCATGCTCCTCCCATTTAGAACTAAAGATCAAAATGTAGTCAAAATATGTTATGCCAAGTGAATCTACAAATATAGGAAACATATTGGCAATAATTTCAAACCTCTAGAAAACACCCACTTATTTATGTTTGATATTAGTTGGTGTTCCTCGGTATCTCCCACATTGACTTCAAATGTTTAGCATGCTCCTCCCATTTAGAACTAAAGATCAAAATGTAGTCAAAATATGTTATGCCAAGTGAATCTACAAATATAGGAAACATATTGGCAATAATTTCAAACCTAGGGTTTTGAAATTAGACCAATAATAAACACATTCACAACATTATATTTAATTATATTCAGTTATGAATAATGTCTCACCCAAGAAGTTAATGATCATTGCTAGAAACATCAATCGACATTAAAAAAGTAGGATACAAACATGTACAATAACATTGATGGACTGTTATTTTGACATCCTTTATTACAAAAACACTTCCTTTTTGGCATATAACATATATCCATTTTGCCTCTTTCCATAGTGTTTAAGACTCGTTCCCTTACCTCATTATGATTTTTCTCAAGGTATATATTGTTGACTTGACATCTCGTCACCTATTGTAAAATCTTGCAAATGATTGCAAGGCCTATCTAAAAATTTATGATATAATATTAATAGGTGGGGTCCCCTATAAGAGAACACTCAAATGATTATTTTCAAGCATTCTCCTAAGCATACTGGCATATTTGCATATCAACGGCATTATGATGAAGCTTCAAAAGTTAGGGTTTGTTGACTTGCAGTTTTTATGATGCTTGATTAAATGATGAAATTGGTTTGTTGCACTTCCCTTCGGTGAAGAATTACACCAGCACAATAATGGAGCAAATATATTCAACAATAATGTGAAGAATTACACCAGCACAATAATGGAGCAAATATATTCAACAATAATGCACACCCAGCTCAAACTTTCTCATTACCAAAGAATATATTTATACAAGAGAGGAGATGTCTCATAAAGATATCATCTCCTACAATCTCTCAACAATTACTCCTTAATTCATTCAACAAATTTGATCTCTATCTCAATAATATCTCTATGAGATATGATTACATAAAAAAAACTTAAACAATAAATGAATCTAGAACAAATTAGTCATTATTCCAACATTTCTCCCCCATAATAATCATTTGGAAATATTCCAAGATCATCTTTGAATTTTTAGAACTTTTCCTTTGATTGTGCTTTGGTGAATATATTTGCTACCTAATCTTTTGTTTTGCAACACATAATCTCGATTACACCTTGTTGAACCAAATCTCAAACAAAATGATATTGAATATCAATATACTTGGTCTTCTTATGAAAAATTGGATTCTTGGTCATTTGAATATCAATTTGATTATCACATATCAATTGAGTGGGTTGCTCCTACTGCTCATGTAGATCCTCTAGAATTCTTCTTAACCACACTACTTCACAAGTTGTTGTTGTTGCAGCTTTATACTTTGCTTCTATTGTGGAGAGAGAAATTGTAGGTTGTTTTTTAATACTCCAAGCAATTGTTGATGAACCCGTACTAAATGAATACCCTGAAGTTGATTTCTTGTCATCCATGTATCCTACCCAATTTCAATATGTATAACCAATCAGCCTTAAATATTCTATAGATATGTATATTAAACCATAGCCAACTTTACCACGTAGATATCTCAAAATCCTCTTAATTGATTTCCAATGCATTCCTTGGGGTCTGAAATGAATCTAGATGCCATACTGACTGCCAAAGATATATCTAGTCAAGTTGTAGTTAAGTAGATCAAACTTCCAACCAATTGACGATACGGAGTAACATCATTTGAATTGGAGTCATCATGTCCATATAACTTCAACCTGACTTCCAAAGGAGTTGACATTGGCTTGCAACTCATTATTATGTACTTCATTAGAATATCCCAAGTATACTTGGCTTATGACATGAAAATACTATCTTCCTTTTGCCAAACTTCAATACCCAAGAAATAATACAACTCATTGAGATCTTTCATCTCAAATTCAGTAATCATTTGTGACTTAAACTTTTGAAATAGGTCAGCATTGTTCCCTATGTAGATCAAATCATCAACATATAATGCAACTATCAGAATGTTTTGTCCTAACTGAAAGATATAAAGATTGGTCTCAGATAAAATTTTAACTAAGCCATGATCCTGAAAATATTTATCAATTCTAGAATACCATGCTCTTGGTGCTTGTTTGAGACCATACAATGCCTTCTTCAACTTGTAAACACAATATTCTTTACCTGGAACTTCAAAACCTTTAAGTTTCTCTACATAAATTTCTTCATCTACATAACCATTCAAGAAAGCTAATTTAACATCCATCTGAAAAAGTTATCCATTTATATTGTGCAGCCAATGGAAGTACCATCCTAATTGTGTCCAAATTTCCCACTAGAGAAATGTCTATGTATAATAAATTCCCTCATTTTGTGCATAACCTTTTGCAAATAAATGGGTTGTATACCTATCAATTGTGCCATTTGATTTATACTTAGTTTAATAAACCCATTTAGTACCAATTACATCGTTTCCTTTTGGTAAACTGACCAAGTTCCATGTATCATTCTCACCAAGGCATTCAATTCTATTTCCATAGCTTCAGTCCATTATTTCTTTCTTGATGCTTTTGCATAATTTTGTGGTTCATCCATCTCCATTACTTGTGTAATAAGTGAAAAATTCAAAATAGAAATTTGTGATCGAGTAATTGTTTTCTCAAAATTTATATCCAACATATTTCCCTTTGAACGACCCATTTCAAGCCACTTAGCCTTCTTCTTGAATCATATGTTTTTGTTGACTTAGCATTTGATCCATCGCCAATATCCACTTCATTTTTTCTTAATTTAATATGTATGTGTTCTAACTGATAAATTCCCTTCTCATCAAAAACAACATCTATGCTTATTATAACCTTCTTTGCTTGAGGATCAAACAACCTGTAACTTCTCATTTCAATACTATATCCAATAAAAAAACACTTCACACTTTTATCATCCAATTTTCTCCTCTTTTCCTTAGGAATATGTGCATATGTAGTGCAACCAAAAACTTTCATATGTGCAACACTTGGTTTGTTTCCAGACCATGCTTCTTCTGGAGTCAAATTCAATATTGCTCTCGTAGGACATATGTTGAGAGTGTAAACTACTATGTGCACTGCTTCGGCCCAAAATTCATTTCCAAGAGACTTAGTTTTCAACATGCTCCGAACCATTTCAACTATGGTTATGTTTTTCCTTTCCGCAACTCCTTTTTGTTGAGGAGAGTAGGAATTTGTAAATTCTCGCTTTATTCCATTCTTCTTGCAATAATTCAAAATTTCATTTGACTTATATTATACCCCATTATATGTTTATAGGATGATAATTTTCAAACCACTTTGCTTTTCAACTAATGCCTTAAACTCAAGAAAATGAGAAAACACTTCAGACTTCTCCTGCAAAAAATACACCCAAGTTTTCTTGGAATAATCATTAGTGAAAGTGAGAAAATAATGTGCATTTCCAAAAGACATAATCTTCATTGGACTACACAAATATGAATGTACTAGTGCTATATGTTCTCTATCCTTCCATGTTCTATTTGAAAAACTTTACTTATGTTGTTTCCCAAAAATGCACCCTTCACATACTTCATCATTCATTTTGATATAAGGAAGACCATTCACCATGTTATTCTTCCTTAACAACAACAGAATCTGAAAATTCAAATGTCCCATTCCTAACATCCGCAAGGAGTGCGTGATAGAGTTTTCAGACTCAAAAGCTTGGAAGGGATAGCGTGATTCAATCACGAGAGACAAAATAGGTTGAAGGACGGTCATAAGGTGTGTGAAGTCATTCAGAGAAGCTTAAGTGTGGAGAGAAGTTTGTTGCAAGGTGTGAACAAGCCAAAAATTTGACTAAGGGTCGAAGAGATTGTTCAGAGGAACAAGGAAACTCAGATAAGTTAAGCTCAGGAGGGAGAGCGGTGAAAACCTTTAAGGAGAAGAATCCTTGAACCTCTCGTAAGATCCAGTGAGTGCAATATCTATTCTTAGGTTGAGATGAATGACTCTAGACAGTTAGATCTGGTGAGTTGCAAAGAGGAGAACCGTGAAGCATTTCGGTACCTTGAAGGATCGACAAGTTGGAAATTTGATGAAGATAGATCGTGAAGTTTGAAAGCATGATTCAATCCCGACCATTGATCGCAGGAGAACACATGGAAACAGGATTCAAGAGTTCGGAAATCGGGAGATTGGAGGTTGTGGGCGAAAAGCCTAGAGTTTCACGAGTCGTGAAGCTCAAACCATTGTGGGGACGACGGATCTGAGGACATGCATGGCGTAAGTTCAAAGACTCGGAGCTGAGTGCTTCGAGAAGGAGTGAAGAAAGGATTCGGGACATCCCCGAAGTCCAAACCATGAAGGAGGTAGACTCATGGTCAGAGCCGTGGTCACTTGCGGAAGAGCTTGTGTGTGTGGATAAGTTAGTTTCGAGTGTCCGTCGAGACCCAAGGAGTCGCTCTAAATTAGTACCTTAATGATCCAATACTAGGAGGTCACACCAAGTTGTATTAGAACAAGAACAGAATTAATTTATGTAGGGGGAAGGATAAGCATCAACACAATGTCGCCTAGAAGACGTGTTGATCCACTTGTAGCCAATAGAGCTATGGAAAGGGAGATGAGAGAACTGTGTGTGAGGATGGATGCCATGGAAACAACACAAAGGAGAGTGCATGATGTTGGAGACATCAGCGAGGCAGAAATCGAAAATGTAGAAGTCGAAGCAGAAGATGTAGCTGAGGATGTTGCGGAAGAATGCTTGTTGAGAGCGATTGTCAAATTGGGTGCCAGAGCGAAGATTGACATCCCTATGTATGAAGGAAATTTAGACACAGAAGAATTTCTTGACTAGATTCGAGAAATGGACAAGTATTTCAACTATGAGGATGTCGAAGAAGAAAAAAAGGTGAGACATATTGTCACTAGACTAAAGGGACATGCAGCACTATGGTGGGATGAACTGCAGGCCAACAGGAGGAGCAAAGGCAAACAGAATATCAAGAGTTGGGATCGAATGCTAGCCAAATTGAAGGAAAAATTCATGCCCAAGGATTATCAGATAAGTCTATTCAAGAGAATGAAGAACCTGAGACGGAGAGGATTGACTGTGAAGGAGTACATAGAAGAGTTCTACAAATTGAACATTAGAGTTGGACAAAGAGAGAGAGATGAAGAGAAATTTTCCAGATATATTAATGGCCTGAGATATGAGATTCAAAATGAGCTTAGTATGGTGACAGTCGGGACTGTAGAAGATGCATATCAGATGGTGATGAAGGCAGAAGAGAAGTTGGCTAGAAAGTAGAGTTAGTAGAACAAGGGTTGAAACTTGAACAGGCAAAGGAGTTTTCCAGGAGAAAACACAGAAGCCCAAGGATGAGGTGGAGAAACCATATAGTCACTCTGAGAGAGGAGGAAGTTCCCGAGGAGGACAGAGTGGTGGTAGAAGTTCTTTTCCCAGAGGTAGAGGAAGAAGCAGAGGAGGAGAAGTAAGGTGTTTTGCCTGTGGAAAGATAAGACACAAGTCTTGGGATTCCCCTGAGAGAAAGAAAGGAGGAGAAGCACACATATCAGAGGCACAGAAGTGAGATGTTGAGACAGAAGGTGCATAGGATGGAAGGTCCTTGATGATGAAAAAGGATCTTTTGAAGCAAGAGCCAGAAATTGAAAAACCGGTGCAGAGAAACAATTTGTTCAGGACAGCTTGCAAAATGAAGGACAGAGTTTGCAAGGTGATAATCGACAGTGGGAGCACTGACAACTTAGTATCCATAGAGATGGTGGAGAAGCTAAAGTTGGATATGACTGCATATCTGACACCGTATAAAGTCTCATGGTTGCAAAAAGGTCATCGGGTAATAGTCACTCAACAGTTCCTAGTTAATTTTAAAATCGGAGGATATAGGGATGAGATCCTATGTGATGTGATTCCTATGGATGTCTGTCATGTTTTTTTGGGAAGACCCTGGCAATATGATAGGAATTGTATTCATGACAGAAGGAGAAATACTTACACCTTAGAGAAGAATGGTAGGACACACATGTTTCTACCAATTGAGGAAAAGAAGGTGAAAGAGGAATCCAACGCGAGCATACTTCTCATGAGTGGGAAGGAACTCCTAAACGAAGTAAATAAGGAACAAGAGATGCAGTTTTCCATAGTGAGGAAACCGAGGGTTATCCTTACCATTACTTCACTAGAAGATTTGCATGAAGAAGTTTATGAACTGCTTGAGAATTTTGTTGATATTGTAGTGGATGAATTTTCGAATTCATCGCCACCTATCAGGAGCATCAGTCATCACATTGACTTGATACCAAGAGAAAGCCTGTCGAACAAAGTAGAGTACAGATTGACACCTCAAGAGAATGACAAGGTGAAAAGATAGGTTCAAGATCTATTGGACAAGGGATTGGTCAAAGAAAGTTTGAGTCCATGTGCAGTACCAACTGTACTAAGCCCAAAGAAGGATGGAGGATGGAGAATGTGTACGAAATCGAGGGCCATAAATAAGATCACCATCAGATATAGACTTCCATTACCAAGGATGGACGACCTGATGGATTGTTTAAGTGGAGACAACTATTTTTCAAAAATAGATTTGAAAAGAGGGTATCACCAGATCAGGATGAGAGACTGATTTTATTCAACCACTTATCCAGATGAATGGAAACAATGCATGGTTCGATGGGTCTTCTCAGAACTCAGGACTACATTGCGGAGTTGGCCGAAAGATTCATCGTTGTGATGGCTCTTGGATCACTTGGACCTTCAACTGTGGCATAGGATCAAACACAAAGGCATAACTTCTTGGCGTTTGGGTCACCCTATATTTGGCTTCTCGACATAATATTTTGGATCTTCATGTGAGGGGAGACTCCAAAATCATTATTGACTGGTTAAAAAAAGAAGGAAAGCTTCAAGTTGCAGCATTGGAATGCTGGAAAGATAGGATCGTTGAAATCTTACAAACTTTCTCATAGATCAATTTCTCTCATATTTACCGGTAATTAAATGTGAAGGCAGATATCCTATCTAAAAATGCCTTATTGAAACATACTGGTATTTTGACGTATCAACATTAGACAGATGAACTAGAAAGTCCTCCACAATGTATTACTCTCTTTTAGTTTTTTTTATTCATGCTAGACTTTTGTTTTTTTATATCGCTCTAGCTTGAAGATATAGATCTATTATCATCATAATAGAATAGTGATGATAGGATTTGATAAGATATAACTATCTCTGCAAGTATCATGGGATCTCCTCCTATTATATGGACATGCTTATGGTATAGTTCTGATATATATGAAACAATCATCATCCATATTGTATAGGAATTGTTTTGTATCTTTTTTGTTATTAAAAAAAAAATATAATACAAGTAAAAAAAAACAAAAAAAAAACGAATCTTGATTATTATAATACCTCTTGAGTGCATATAACATTTTTTATTATTATAATACCTCTTGACTTCATATAAGAATTTGATTGTTATTATAATACTCCTTGAGTGCATATAAGAATCTTGAAATGATTGAGAGGTGTCATCATACTGTAAAGTGGCATATCAAACATTTTTTTTAGTGAGTTTTGTTTAAAATTTGATTAGAAATTTTAAAAATATATTAGAATAGAGATTCTACCATTCAAATGACTTAGAGATTTTAAAAGTATTGGATTTATCTATATTATAATAATGAAAAATTATAAATTCATCAACAATTATATTATCGAATTTTAATATTAATTACTTAAAAAAATTAAAAAAATTAAATATTTAAACTTATTCTTTATTTTGTTAAAACTCATTTAGAATTGAAGAACCATCTATCTATATATTTATGGATGCTTAACTCGAAGAAATCTTTTATTTTGAATTGAAGAACCATCTATCTATATATATATATATATATATGTATATCATTTCCTTTAATGCTTTTCTCTTCGTGATAGAGATGGAAAGTAAAATATGATACATATAAAACTAGATCAGCCTATCGGCATACCTGCTGATATGAAAGGATATTTTGACGGGTGTCAGGAAGATGCTGTCAGGTTCATTATCAGCGGTTTATGAAATTTTTTAGTTACGAATGTTTTTTACTATGTATTCATTTATGAACAACCGTCACCTTTATAAACATCGCCGACTCTTTTGCAATAACACATTCAATTGATGGACCAATCAATTGATAGATAAATAATTTTTTAAATAATATGAAAATAAATTATTTAATTTGATAAAGTGAAACTTAGGAATATGGTTAGATTTATTTGGTCAATGCTCAAA
>CBVK0102423845.1:0-12080 GCA_900067695.1 Picea abies | reverse complement strand
GGTAGATCTCCTCTTGAGAGATAGACTCTTAACTCTTATAACAGAAAATGCTTAACATGGACATTGACTTCCTTTCATATCTATACAAACTAATGCATGAGAGGGAAGGATAAGAGAGGTACCTTTTATCAGCGTTTGTCCCTGCACGCTCTGAGTTGAGCTCCTAGCTTTCGCTCCTCGATGAGTC
Organism: Picea abies; assembly: GCA_900067695.1. Classification (NCBI taxonomy): domain Eukaryota; kingdom Viridiplantae; phylum Streptophyta; class Pinopsida; order Pinales; family Pinaceae; genus Picea; species Picea abies. Next base: position 11,893 of record CBVK0102423845.1, on the reverse strand, counting down.
CTGTAGACAAACAATAGTACAACCGCTTCCTACTCTACTAATGTTAGCTTGAAATAGATCTATCTATCATAGACAAGTTCAGATGAGATTAAACTTTAACTAGAAAGAAACAGGCCAAGCATGTCATATTGATGAGAACAATGACAGAAGTAACTTACAATCGTAGATGTGAATGCGACAACTTCGTCAAGTTCTCCTTGTCTACCCCTTGCTCAAAATATCCATGATTTGGATGATGATAGCTTCACCAATTTCTCCCTATGAGATCATAGGTCTCTTGCTTCCAAATTATCTATGTTCTAGCACCACTTATAAGATCATAAGTTTGGTGTGATTCTCCCTTTCCTTTCCCCCTTTCACCATTAGAAAGCTTGCTTATATAGCCTTGGAGAGGCTTTAACCACTTGATATATCCTTGAGAAAGTTGATGATTTTCCTCCTTTAGTTGAGGATCTGCCCTAAGATCATGGCTGGACTAGGGATTCAAATCCAACTGCCTTCCAAGAATGAAAAGATCCTTCCCCCATTCATCACAACAACTCAACTGCTGCCTAGAATAGATAGCGCTCCCTCAAAAGGGGCATCAGAGCGCTACAATGCTCCCCAGTAGGTTTAATGGGGGTGACATCACTCCTAAAGAGACCAACACTCCCTCAAAAGGGCCAAATGAGCTTTATAATGCTCACATACAGTGTAAGGGGGAGCGCCAACGCTCCCAGAAGAGGTATAGGGGAGCGCTCCCCTCCAAAAACTCAGTTTTTTGAGTGTTTTCCGATGGCAAAAGGTTCATGAGCCTGCTGACTCATTTCGCTTCTTCCAAATCAAATGTTTGATGTGTTTTAAGTGTCCTTCTCATGTCGTTATAGGCACAACATAGGCATCATGGCAGTATGCTTGCCTGACACTTGCAACACTTGTGAGCAAAATGTGACACTTGCGACACTTGTAATGACGACACTTGCGACACTATCAAAGTGAGTGATTTTGACATGTAACAATGAAGGATGAGGAGGAGGAGGATGTGGAGAAGGATCACGAACACCCTCATCAATTGATGGGGTACTGGAAGAATGACTACTGGAATAAGACTGTGTATCATCAAGATCCCTACTTTCTTCTAGTAGCATAATAGCTCTGTCAATACGACACATAAGAGGCATCATATCACACAACATCTCCCTCCAAAGCTCCAAGAGAATAGGATCTTCCTTGATGTCTTGCATCAACACATGGTGAACTCCCACCTCAGTCAAAAGTGCAAAGAGTCAGTCGGCCAAATCCAACCTAAATCTATTATCCAACCTACGACGGATTCCATCGGGTATCTGCACCTGATGACCCTAACTCGCTGTGGCCTCAAGAATCATCTCCTCATCATCATCTGGTGGGGGAAGAGGCACATCCATAATGAATGTGCCAATATCTGAAAAATATATAGTACACAACAATAATTACATAGTTTCATTAAACAATTTAATAAAACAAGTTAAAGAACGTGTTAAAATTAATTTTATTCTAATTAAGTAAGAAAAAAAAATGAAACTAGATTAATTTAAACAAAACACTAATATTACCTCTAGAATCTGGTGGCTCATCTGGTGTGAAGAGGATGTTATGAAATACTCACCAATCCAACCTCATGGAAGGACACAACACCATCATGAACATGTGATCGACCTCACTAGAAAGTATCCCTAGTGTGTCAATGTAAATCCTAGCCGGAAACTTTGGCTAGTCCCTCTTGGGAATCATCTCACCCCACATGTGAATCCACACCCGAGTCATTGGAATAAAAGGATGATGGAAAAAGGTAGGCCTCGTCTCCATAAACCTCGCAAAAAATAAAAATAAAACAACTCATAATAAAAAGGGAAGTTCACCCTCCCATGTATCATAGCACAACATCTGTCTAGAGCTATACAAAACTGCCGAAAAAAAATGGTAGACCATCTAATACATCATGAACTCTATGCCAAAGAATCAACATAATAAAAAAGAGGGAAAATACTATGATGTATATCACTTATAAAGTGTGCAATGGTCATCACTAATAGTGAGAGGCACCTAACCTCCTTTACGCCGAAAGAAGCGATCTATAGTTGTCCACCAAACACCTAAAAATGTACCACCATGATGACATGCATGAAGAAATAGTTGACAGACTATCGTAGGTGGACAAACAAGAACTTCAGGTTTGGCATGGTTTTATGCTCATTCTTCTTTGAGAGAGTGCCTAGTCTTAGCCCAAGGGAGACAGTACAGGGACACATTGACTCCTTTCTAGCATTGTGCATGTGGGCATTTTTGCTGCTTAGAGAGGGTGAAGGAAGAACACATGAGGCATTTGATGATAAATTCTTTGACTGGTGGGCCCTCCAAATTCCAGTTATAGAATACTATCCTATGAAGGGATAAGATTCCTAAGAGATCTAGACATGCCCATTCCCCTTGGCGAGGAGTGCGATGAGATAGGTAACACATTTTAAAGTTTATTAAATTTTAAATTATTTATATATATTATCCTTTTCTTTTAATATTAGAGTACTAATTGAAGATCTCCTTAAATGAATATATGGGACTAGTTAAACCAACATACTTCACCAAGACCAGGCATCGTCCTCGACCAAAGGCCGCACAATAGCAATAGGAGGACCAACAACTGCAGGAGGACCCCCAACCGGAGAGGCTAAGAGGGTGGTGCGACGAGCATAAAGGAAACTCACCACTCTCACTCATGCAATACCCATGGCTGATATTGAGGATCTTACCCTGAGTATGCAACCACACATAGTGGGGGTGCCCATGACTTGGGTCCATATTTTTCGATGTCTTGCAAACACCATAGTCCATTACAACATGGCCAATAGGCCTATACCTTAGATAGTGTTGGACTACTTATGTGCCGAGGGAACTCTTTGTACTATGTATTTGAGGGATTAATCCCAATGTTGTATACCAAATATTTTTTAGGTTTTAATGCCTACTTTGTACTCATGGCAGTATTTTTTGGACACACACACACACACACACACACACACACACACACACACACAAACACATATTTTTTGTCTTATGGATGACATTTTTTATAAATGTATTTACATGTGTATGTATGTGTTTTACTTTTACATGTGAGCAACATGCCAATCTAATACTTGATTAACTAACATATCAGTTAATTGGTTAGATCCCCTAAGAACATGAATATAAGTAATATAATCAAAAGCTCATTCTAAGAGATGTACCCTAAGGAATTGTTAGTGAAGAGTGGGATCATAAACATGGTAAACCCCATTAAACTGGGACACAGCCAATTGAGCATATAAATAAACTTGGAGGAAAGAAATACCGTGTGACAAGGAATCAAGTAGTAATTGTATCACTACACTATACTCGACAACATTGCTGGTTGCTTTGCCTAAGATAATTTCTCCAGATGATAGCAACTGACCACTAGGTGAAAATATCACCCAGGCTGCAGAAACAAGCCTCCGAGTGTGTTGGATAGTGTCATCTGTAAACCCAATGTAAACCTAAGACTCACTTTGAATCTGCCATAGTGAAAAGAAAATGTAAATGACTACATGCCCACAAAACAAAAAAAGATAGGAATGTATAAAAAGACTATACATATTTACAAGAAGCCACACCTAGGTGACCGACCTAAGTATAATAATTCTTAAGGTAGATCCCATTTCTAGGATCCTCTAAGGAGTTCCCTTCAAAATCAACCAGATGATAAGCACCCTTCTCCAAGACTTCCTTCACAATGAAAGGTCTGAACCACATGGGTTTGAACTTTCCTTCCCCTGTGGGATCTTCGTCTTGGTTGTAGACTAGGACAAGATCACCCTCCGAGAAAATTCAAGGGTGGACGGACCAATCATATTAACACTTGACCCATTTTTTATGAGACTCATTAGCCAAGGCTACATTGTGGTGCTGCTCATCAAGTTGCTCGAGATATAGAAGATGTTCCTCAAGTGGTGCGGTGTCGGGAAGTAGTTCCACTACCAACTTTAGAGAATGGATTTGACATTCAATAGGAAATACTAACTTCAGGTTGTAAATGAGTTGATAAGGTGAGAATTTGGTTGCAGTATTCATAGAAGTTTGATAATCCCATAGTGTCAAATATAACATCAATTGCCAATTTGACTTGGTCAAATTGATCATCTGTTGAAGAATAGCCTTGAGAGACTTATTCACAACTTCAACCTAACCATTCCCTTGTGGGTAATATAGTGATGATTTTTCCTGTCTAAATCCAAGATTTGACATTAACTCAAACATCAATTTGTTCTGGAAGTGACTGCCATGGTCAGTGACAATATCCTTCAGGATATTGAATCTAGCTATTATATGATTGAAAACAAACATGGCAGTAGTTTCCCCATCATTGCTAAATGCCATTATAGATTCGACCCACTTAGTAAAGTAGTCATTGCCCCTAGCTGAAACTAGGTGAAATGTAGTAAAATAAATCCCCAACATGGTGAAGGGGCCGATGACAATAACCAGAAACATAGGAGCTAGGTGTGCCCACATCTTCCAACAAAAGATATGGAATGGGTGACACTTCTTGACTACCTCAACACAATATTTGATTAATGCGGGCCAAAAGTAGCCAATGCGTAGAATCTTTTGGGTTGTTTCCAACCCAGACAGATGACCGCCACATGGTCCTATGTAACAATCATTCAAAACAATCTTTTCTTATTTGTGAGTAAGACATCGTCAAATAATTCAATACACCCCTCGATGGTACAAAGTGTCATTGAGAATGAGGTAGTTCTGTGCTTGGTGTTTAATTTGCCGACGCTCATCATGAGAAGCAACTGCAGGGAAATTCAAACTTTGAAGATACACAAGTATATCTCCATACTAGGGGTTCGAAGATGAAATCCAAAAAATATCTCTATTAATCAGAGACTCTTCAGGAAAAATATCATCACTTTCAATTGGAAGTTCTGAGATTAACCCCACGAACACTAAGGAATTTTTATACTTCTCCGAAATGAAATCCAAGTCAAGCTCTTGCAGGATAACTATCCAACAACTAATTTTTCTGCTGATTACTTATCGCATTAACACATATTGAAAGGGGTTGATGACAACAACGATGTTGGTCTTGCAAATTAAAATATAATGACAGAACCATTGGACAATGTAGACAACTGCTAAAGCGAGTTTCTCAACATGCGAGTAGTTGAGTTCCATTCCAACTAGGCCTCGACTAATATAATAGATAACGTGCTCTTTGAGTGTATCATCCTCCTAGAATAAGACCATACCGATTTTAGACTCTACAATAGCCAAATACAACAATAAATCCTTTCCATAATAAAGAGGACTGAGCAGAGGGCCAGACGTCAGAGTATGTTTCAATGAATCAAAAGAACGTTGAGCTACTTCATCCCAATGCAATGGGACTCCCTTTTTTAATAGATGCATTAAACCTTTCGTAATATCGACATAATTAGTGACAAAACACCGAAGAAAGTGAGCTTTCCCCTGTAAAATCTAAAGCTGGGGTATTGTGCACTAGGGAGGAAATTGGACTATTGCCTCAATATTTAGAGGATAAACCACGATCCATTTGTTTGACATGATGAAGCCTAATAAATGACCCGATGTCACAAAAAAACTACACTTGGTGGGATTCAAGTGAATCTGATAGTACTGACAATGCTCAAATATTAGTTGTAAATGGGAAGGATGATCAAATATCTTGCAAGAACGTGATGCTAGGTCATCCAGTTATGACTCAACTACATGTTTGAGGTCGTGAAAAGAAAATGAAATGGCCCACTGAAAAGTATATCCAACATTCTTCAGGCCAAAAGGAATATTTTAATAAGCGAATGTACCTCAAGGACAAATAAAAGTCATTTTAGTCATTGTTTCGCCCACTATCTTCTCAATTCGAAGATGATTCAATGGGTTGGAGGCATCTTTTCCCTTCTTGGGAGAGTCTGGTGTTTTGTAGTCATGGGCCATGGTTGATAAATGAGATTCAACTTTCATCATATATATGTTTATGGCTGGGTTATTTGGATTAGGTGCGGAGGGTCATTGATTTCCCCCATTCGTGCTCATAGATGTGGAATATTGAGCCAAATTTTTCCCTTATGGAAAAGGGTTTGTCAACACAACAAGTTTTTGTTGTGTCGATAGCTTATGGTATTCCACAATTCGAGGGCATAGGTGGGTCAAATGATTGTCCAAGCAAATATTACACAATAAATTCACCTTTCTCTTCTCAGTTTTCCGTCTCCAGCATTATTTGCAACATTTTTATCCCCCTTACTCTTCTTATTTTTATGTTTCTTCTTTCCCTTGGCCTGCTGGTTAGCCTTGGGAGTTGTTAATTGCACACTCTGTACATTTGATATCTGAGTTGTGGGGGCAACTGAACTAGGAGTTTGGATGGCCACAGTCTATTGAATTGATACTCTTGTAATTGATTAAACAACATATCCATGGACTTTATTTGTGTTGAGCCTACAATGTCGTCAGCATGAGGCCCATACTTTTGTTTGGATTTGTCAAGAGTTAACCATGGTGCATCAGGTAATATCTTGTATAACATGTCAGACTGATATTAAATCAGTTCCAACTACTGGGCTCTCATAATAGCCTCTTCTTCGGAAAACACCTCCAACGTTGCTACATCTTTGGACATGTAAGGAAACAAAGACTTTAAGAACCACTCGAGCAAGAATAAAGGAGGGAAATTTACCTTAATAAAACCCTTTTGTCATCACCATTCTCAGATGTGATCCGAGATATGATCATCTTTCTTCTTCTCAAAATTGGCCAGTAAATCAGTGTCAACATCGTATCTCACTGGCAACTAGAAATGGTTCAAGAAAACCATATCCAGGTCATTAAAGTAAGAATATTTTGATCTTTCTAGCTCGATATACCATTTCACTACACCGCTTATAGGAGTGTGTTGAAACAAGCCCAACTGAACGGATTCATCCTTCAACAAGTTGAATAAGCACCAGAAGTGAAAAGTTGTCACATGATCACCTGGATCTTCACCAAGCTTGTTCTCAAACTTAGGGATGTTGGAAATAAAATTGGTCGGCATGGCGGACCAATGAAAATCATGACAGATCAGGTCATTTAAGAATATCAACAAGTCTGGAAAATGAAGGGTTGCTAGAAATGATAGTCTCAGTTGTGGAGTATTTACATGAAAAGAGGGACCTGGATTTTGGTTGGCAAAAAGTTTCCAAGAAAAGTTTGACTATTGTTTAGGGTTTTGGTAGATGCCATGATGGCCTTGTCTAGCAAAGGGGGTTTTCATCTGATGTTGTATCATCGACTGGTTCCCGAAGTTAGATTACATAGGTTGCACAAGGATTTCTCCCTGCACAATGTTCCAAGGACCCTGTTTATGTATTCCCCTAGGTGATCCTTCTGGCATAGGTATTGAACCTTGCCCAGGGTTCCATTGAGTGTGGAAAGGGTCTCCCCCGAATGACATCCCTTGTGAGGGAAATGTGTTATAACCCTAAATTGAAAACCCTAGCTCCTTCTAGCCTATAAAAGAAGGGGTAGGGGTACCATTTAAAAGAAGAAAAAATATAGCGAAGAAACTCTGCCCATTTATGTACTCCATTGTCCCAACCCTTTATCCTTTCCTCACGCCAAAGGAGATTTAATGCAAAGTAGTTGAAGGACAGAAGAAGAGGATCCCAGGATCAAGTTCAAGGAGCGGTGGTCGGTCTCATCTTTTGTAAGTTGATTCACTTTACGTAATAAAAAGAATGCTTTTCCCATCCCAACTCATGAGATGTTTATGATTCGATTGGTTTATGTTTGATTTCTAACACTTGAGTATAGAAGTAGCATTCATGCATAGTTGTTGTTTGTCTTAAGTGCAAGTCATCTTTGGAAGGAGCAGTGCAAACAAGTAATCAAGCACAACGGAGGATCTACATCGAACGCCGGTAATAAGGTAGGTGGTCCTTTTCCATGCATTTACTGAGAAAGAGGGGTTTAAATCTTGGGATGTAGGTAAAAAAGTAGTTTCTATTCATTCAAATCTGCATGCAAATTTAGACCCTAATTTTCTAGTCCGTAGGGTGTTTTTCCCAACAACAGAATTGGCAACCATACTGGGGAGAATACTCTTTAGGGTTCCTGGATTTATTTAAGTTTTTGGGTAGTTTAAAGACTAGGTTTTATATTTTTTCTTCACTTGTATTTTCTATAAGGTTTGAGCTAGCAGGGAGTCTAGTTTTCCATACCAGCTTTCCCTGACATTTGCTTGACTATATTTTTCAGGACACACATAGGTACATGCGTCCTGCAGAAGGCTTGAACACGTGTACCCACACCCTATACTCTGACAGCCTGTGTGTGAACGCTAGCTATAGAGATAGCAGTAGCATGTAGGAGTTTAGAGAACCTTAGAGGCAGTCCTCCTCTTCCCTGTCAGAATCACACATTCTCATGGGGGTTTTCTGGAATCATATCTGAGTCTTGCTTGAGTTCAGTCCTATCTCAGATTGCTTTTTTGCCTTATTATTTTTTCCAAGCATTATTTGTTTTTTCTATTAGAAAGAGCATCCAAGCCTTCAAGGGATTCTGGTTATCATTACCAGAGGCCTCTTCCTGGTCTGGACTGCCTATTTTCATATTTTTTCTTAGAATTTAGATATACACGTGGCCTATACAAGGTCAGCCTGCGTGTACACGCTCTCTGTCTCTAGTCAGCATGCGTTTTCACGCGTGATGTTTGAGTGATAGTAGCATGCTTGTATAGGCTACTTTTTGTTCAGGGTGGCCAGTCATCCCCTCCTTTGATAGGAAGTATTCCTCTCAGGTTTTTGAATCTATGTTTGAACAGTCAGTAGCTTAGGATTCATCTTACCCTTAGCCTACTTTTTCTCAGATAATAGTTGACAGAAAAAAAAAAAAGAAAAAAAAGTTTTTGTTTTATGGTTTTTAGACAAGCGTGAGAGTCATTGTTTTTTCAATTGCCTTTGTGTGATTCTTTAATTTGATTCTTTGCGATCTGCGCTTTAAGCTAGAATTGTTTTTCTTGGTTTTTTGCTTGTTGGTATTTTCTCTTTCTTTCTTTACTAGCACGTAAATAAATAAATAAATCTCTTTTCATTTTCTTCTTTGGTTGAAGAATGTGTTCCTGCACCATTAGCTAGGGAAAAGTCCTTTATTTCATAATTTTTTTTTGTAGTTCACTTAGATCATAAGTAGCTCGTAGTCGAGCGAAATTCTTTTGAGTTTGCTGTCCAAAATCTTAGAAAAATTAAAAATCTTTCTTTGTGAAAAGTTGTTGAAATTTTGCATTTCGTAAAAGTTTTTTGTTTCCATCTTTTTCATTAATTTTTGCTTTTGTCTTTTACACATCATCGGTTTCACCTTCATACCCCTTGATGTAAGACAAAGCTTTAAAAGCAACACTAATTTTAAAATCTACTAGACTTTTATTTTTGTAGGGTTCACAAACTAGTTCAGGACTAGGGCCTTTGGATTAGGTTGGAGAGGAAACTCTTCAAGGCCATTCAAAACCAAACATTGGAGTTCAAGATAGGGAGTGTCTAAGTCTAGTTTCGTGGAAGTTATCAGGGACCCCCCTCTAACACAGGGGATAAACACGAGGTCACGTGCGGAAAGGTAGTGGAGATAACCCCTCCAAAGTTGGACCAATCGTAGTGGAGAACACATATAGAGGGCTTGTTTTTGGATTTCGTCGTTTGAATTTGCCACGGGGCTTCGTGGGTCTCGAATCCATTCAAGGTCCTCAGCTGTCTTCTGGACTATTTGCTCTCGATACCCTTGACAGGTTTTGGGCTCGATACCCTGCTCATTGTCATGGATGATTTTAGGGGATAAATTTCGCTCATGGGCTAATTTTCCATGGTTTTTCCCAAAAAAGGATTCATTGCTCTAAAAATGATTCGCCCAAATTCTATAGGATAAAATTATTTTAACTTAAAAATCGCCAAAATTTTATACAAACTATATAAAATCCTTAGAATTTTTAATATTTTTATAAAAATGTTGCTAAACATTTATATTTGGAATATTAAGGATTAGTAATATTCGCCATGGTTTCTACATTTTAAAATAAATTTCCATCCTTAAAATCATCCCTGCTCATTGTGGTCTACCCAACTTTCGACTGTACCTGCCTGGTGACTGTTCGCGTGCTGGCAACCTAGTTGCCAATCTTTTTAGGGACATACACAGGTGACTGTGGGGGTATACCGTGGTACGTAGGATAGACATTAGGCCACACTTTGCAGAGTATACCTAGAGGGTGCTTCTATGTTCGAGTTGCACTTGCACCAATAAGTTTCTCTAGTGTTGGTTGTTGTAACTATTCTTCCAAATAGTTTAATGATTGCTTGTTTTATCTCTTAGGGGCTTATTTTTTAGTGTGTGTTTCTTTTGAACGTTTAGAATAACTTAGCGTGTCTTGGATCTTCTCACACAGTGGAGGATCCCGAGCTCTGCCAGTCACAAAGGCTTCTTGGCCGGCCGCCGGTTGCACTGGAGCCACCCCCGCCACCATTAAGGCGGAAGATAGACCAACAAGGGTCTTTTGAAGCGACCAGGTTACAAACCTTTGTGTCCAAACAACTCCCAGAGGAATCAACCATTTTGGACCTTGAAGCAACCACTCTTGGCTTGGTTGAAACCCCTACCACTAATATCTTGACACTGTTTATTGTACCAATCCAATTTCATGAATGCTAGAGAGTTCCTCACACAGCAATGGAAACAAATGTTGTTACTCCTTCTGGGAATTCGTCAATTCTCATCACAGTTGCCACCATAGGAGAGTCATCTCCTAACTTACCATCGTCGGTCTGAGCCACTATGGTCTCAACCACAACTATGTCACACGATGGACCGAACCTATCTATGGCGGCAGCCACAACCCCCTTCACACCTAGTGCAATAGGCCCTCTATTATCATATGGTATGCCTAGTTCAGGAACAAGTCCTGTACTAACCTACTCCACTTTACAGACTTTGGGTCTGGGGGCAGGGAGCTCTTGTGCTCCTCTGCAAGGTCACCTTGGGGGCACTCCTGTCCCTTTTAATGCTTTTCCTTATGCAGGAGGTCATATCCCTCCTTCGTCCCCTTCGCTTGGTGGTCCGCATCAGCAGTCCGCTGGGCAGCCTACACACACTAGTTTATTTGGAGCAGGGAGTCAGGGACCCCCTTTGCACAGTATGCCGGTAGGTTCAACACCATTTTCTTGGAACAGAATGTTTGGTAACAACACTTTCTCGTCATTCGCTTTCCCATTTGGGGGCAACCCCATTTTTTGGACAATCTACTCCTGCACAGGGTATTATTCCTGCGTAGGGGGCACACATAGTAGGACCTTGGAATTCAGGACAAGGATCTGTTCCCTCCTCTAGAATGTCATTCTAGGGTAATTATTTCAACAGTCAATGGAACCCCGGATATAATACTATGCCTCTCCCCACAGGACTAGCATGGGGTAATCCTTCCCAAAGTCCTTCGAATACAATGCATGCCCAACACTCTATGTCCTTTTTGGGAAATCAGCCAATGATGTATCCATAGATGCAAAATCCTTACGTTGGTTAGGGCCATGGTTTCTACCAGAATCCAGGCCAATAGCCAAAATTTTCTTGGAAACCTGGTGCCAGTCAAACTCTAGGACCCTTTTTCCCAGGTTATCAACAACAACCCAAACTACCATTCCTGGTGACTTTACACTGGCCAGATTTGACAAGGTTGTTAAATGATCCTATTTGTCACGATCCACATTGGCCTCCTATGTAGGGATGATTTTAAGGATGGAAATTTATTTTAAAATGTAGAAACCTTGGCGAATCTTATTAATCCTTCGTATGCCAACTATAAATGTTT
>CBVK0102423832.1:0-12977 GCA_900067695.1 Picea abies | reverse complement strand
ATTTGTCATGTTTATTAATGGATTATGCTATTGAATGTGCTAACATAATATATTATCACCATATAATTGCTTTGCTTGGTTGTTGAGGAATAGTTGTAGGTATATTTCTTTGGGTCGAGTGCTCAACGATGGACTTCATCGAACGTCTGGACGAGGTAGGCATTTTATTTTGTCTTTCTATCATATTTGTTTATATAGAATACTTGAGAATAGAGTTGATTTCTGTAGTCATTTCTGTCTGTTGTGGTTTGCCCCTAGCCATAGAGATATTTTTCTCGTAACATTGATACCTCCTGCTACTGTCTAGTCTCCCACTTCTATGCACACCATCCTGAAGGGTAAAAACTATGGGAGGGCATGAGGAGGAACAAAACAACCAAATAATACAATATAGGAGAAATTCTCCTCAATCAACTAGTCTAAAAGCTTTCCTAAGTTCCCCATAATCCTTTATGAATTTTGGGGCAGAGAGTGACCATAAATATCTATATGAACAGGCACTACAATGTTGTGACATATTTCGTGAAAGAAATCTTTGGCATTCTCCTCCCATAATTTTGAGTGATAAAAATGAATTGGCTCAAAACTGGTTGGGGTCCAACTCCAGTTCATCAGGGGAAAAGGGGTCATGAAACAGATGACATCCATAACATATGTCGACATGTAAAAATGGGTAGGATGTACTTTTTATTTTGATGATTTATGCTCAGCGATTTCCTTGGCCAAATTATCAGATAGCATTTTGGCCCAATTGGAGGTATAACCCTCAACTACCTCGTTCGTGATGGCTACCCACTCAAATGAGAAATGTGTAGGGTTCTTCTTCCCAAACAGGTGGAAAAATCATCATGGCTACATACAACATATGAGCATCTAAAGACATCATGGTGTACATAGCATGAGCTTTGGCTCTGAATTTTTCTAGATGTCCCCACCAAGACTTGACTATATCATGACCATTTCTAGCATATTGTGTGCATTCCTTTCTCTCAAGTTCTATAATAAATGAGGCATTGTAAGTGTATTTAGGGGTATGGGAAATATTTTACATTACTTGTAGGTGATTTGGTCGAAAAGATATGATGGGGACCTGCTAGTGGTTGATTATGCTCCTGTTTTGGATCTCGACATGTTCCAAAACATAACTTATCATATCATTATAGGGTATGATTCTTGGCCGCACAATGATCTTATGCAGTTTCAACTATGCTACATGTCTAAGCTTAGCTATAAAGGACTCGTTGTCTTGTTCGGAAGAGTCGTCTGGATAGTTAATGATCTCATGCTCTAAAACATCAAAAACTTGTGTCCAATTTTTAATGGCATTCACAACTTGTTGAGTTTTGTCTAATAGAACATATGCATTCAGATCTGAATCATCACTTGATGCATCAAGATTCTTTGCATATTTTTTGGGTGCTATAATACTCAAGGAAACAGAGTTAGGTTACCTGTTACAGGAGAAGTCTTTAAGCTCCTCACTCAATAAAAATGGCTAATTGCATATGGTAAAAATGACTTTGAAATTCAAAGTGCTTTATTCAAAAGGTCTATTGATCTTCGTATAGTTTTACTGATGAAGAATTGATTAAACTTGATGGAATTCATTACCTGGTGATCCACTATCCTTATTTCAAATCATTAACCTTAATCAATCATAAATGTCATTAATACTTTGATGGTTCATGTTTGGGAATTTTGGATGTGACAGGGTGGAAATTTCCCGAATTCTGAATTTATGGAGGAGTTAATCTCTGAGTAATCACTTTTAAATATTAATTAATCATGTTTAAAACGTTGTATTAACTTTAAGTATTTCAGAAGTTCGGACTTTAGAATTCTTGAATATAGCACAAGAGAAATTTCCTGAAAGTCGAAACTGTGAAGTAATTAATTAACTCTTAATCAAGACTAATTAAAGTCGTTAACCATTTTATTAATTCCTTGAAAACCCTTTTTACTTTTTGTAATCACTTTACTTTGGTGCTTTGATAATATGGGGGTTGTGAAATCAAAATCTCCCCAAGAGTAATCTCTCGGAGTGATGTGGCAAGGATGACGTCATTCTGATGATGTGTCAAGAAAAGAGATGTGCCACGTGTCACTCGAAAACATGTGAATCATCTGATGTAAATGTCGAAAGTAAGTTCCACGTGTCAATCAAGGAAAATATTTTTTAAAGGACATATGTCCTATGACTCATGTTCGTGAGTTATTTAGGAAAAGTCATGAGTGGTTATCTTTGGGTTTCGGAGTTTCGAGGTTTTTCGTTGTTTGGATTTGCTGTAATACCTGAAGCATGGAGCTGCGAAGCAATCGTTGAAGGATTTCTTTTACATCTCGGGCAACCTCAGAAATTCGGAGGTCGTTAAGACCGTTTGATCAAGTTATAGTTAATCCTTGAGGATAGATACCTAAATTCCTTATTGATAAATTACAACCCATAGATTTATTTTGATTTTAAAAGGCCACTTTCTAGATTTTTTGCGTTTTTGGGTAAAAATTTATTTTTAAGAGGTAAAATATACAAAGATCAAAAGCTCAAAATTATGTATTTTCTAACATAGGCTCCATATGGGGATTTTGGCTCCCAGTGAGGCACGAAAGAACAATAGGCCAATTTCCTTTATTGGGTAAATGGAGTCATTATTGCTTTTTGAAAAGCATGTTCCAGTTTTTCTTAAGAATTAATCATACATAGAAAAACTAACTTGACCAAATCTCAAAAAACCTTTAAAACATACTTAATGATTGATCTCAAGTTAGGCTAATTAAAATTTTGTTTTCCTAAAACTGAGTTTAGAATTGTTTAAGATAATCAAAATAACTTTAACTAAAATATTAGTCTTCGATCAACTTTGTTTGCTTCAAGGTTAAGCAGATGTAACAACTTATTTAGGGGATCCCTAGTTGGTTTAGGATGTAAATATCACTAGAAAGAGAACTAGATGACAGAGTATGATATATGGATATGTATGATATCCTTACAAATATCATAGATATTGCTCCACTTCCAGCTAGCATGTTCATTACCCTGGTGAAGTTATCTACTTCTCCCATTGAATTTCCTTTCACCACTTCAATTAACACTTTTGTATTTTGCTGTGATGAGGGCAAATGATATATGAATTTACTTTCATCATCTCTTTTGGACAAGATGGGGAAATCAAATTATGAATTTTCTTTGACCATCTGTCTTGTATTTTAATATTTTGAAGTGGGGGAAATCAATCTATATGTAACATACAAGGGATGATATCTATTTAATGTTTTTTGAAGAGAAGGTCTGTCAACAAATTTAAGAATACTACGAAACTAACTTTCTTCCAGTTTTCAATACACCTTCTCCTATAATTTTTTTTTTTTTTTATGGGAATATTAATCTTTCAAGGATCAACCTTGAGCGAATTGGTCAGTTTAAAGTCTGATAAAAGAGCTAAAATTATCAGTATCAACCTAGACATGCTTTTGTCAATTAAAATCGAAGGAACATAAAGATTTTTGCCTAATCTTGTTTTGAAAATATGTTTTTAAGTTTTTAGAGTCAAGGTAAGTTTCTTTCTTTCTATGGAGAATAATATAGGATAAATAAAATCCGAAGTGGATAAGAACTTTGGGGTAGGCAAAAACAACCAAATTGAAGATTCGAAGGACCTGGCACAAAATATCCTAATCCTACAAAGTTTGTGTATTCAGTTCACACTTCCTTTGGGCTTATTTATTTTTAAAATTACTTTTACTTCAGAGATGGCTTTAGAATTTATCAGCGTGACACTTTAAGTTGTAATTTTATACCTCTCTAATTTTTATGTTGGGTGATAACATTATCATGCGAAAAACTTCCTTCACATTCATTTCAAAAAGAATTTTCTTAAGATTTTATTTGAACTAGAAGAGTAGGAACTCATACCTTATTTCCCTTTTGAAATTTTAGTAAGATAGATAATTAATTTACCATTTTTTTTCAGAGAAATCAAATGTTTGAAAAACGAGTGTCGAATCTTTATTCAGCCTCATATCTTGTTCAACAAGCTCTATTATGAGAGAGGAACAAAATGCAAAAAGTCGAAAAATCCTGAAGAATAACGATGATATGTGCTTTTTACTTTCCATTTTAATGATGTCAAGAAATCATAAAGTTATTGAGAATATTTACAACAAATGATCAAATGACTTGGGTAATTTAGAAAAGGAAAAGGAAAATTAAAAATCAAAACACGAGTGTTAATCCAATCTAATATATACAATGGAAATTGAAAAAAGTGACTATTGCCTGAAATGTTTTAAATAACGCCCATTGATAGGAGCGTCAAGAATCTCTCCATCAAGATTCTCCAGTGAGAATAATTTTTTTCCCTCAACAACTACAATTTTGAAAGATCCAAACTAGAGATGGTCAAATTTTCCATTTTTCCCTACATCTTCCTTTCTAGCTTCCCATTTTAGAACTAAATCGCCAGGAAGGAAGTCCCTGTATTTTGTTGGAGTTACTTCACACACACCTAGGATTTATTTTTCCTAAGGTTATTCCTTGTTTATTAGTAATTATTTTTCCTAAGGTTATTCCTTGTTTATTAGTAATTATTAGTCATTATCCAGTCTCCTATATTTTAGGGGAGAATATTCCACCTGGAGAATATTCTCTTTCAATTAACACTTCAGTTTGACTAGTTGAATTGAGTTTAGATACTGCATTGGTTTTGTCACCATGCAACATTGGGATCATCACCATTATAATGTGAACTTTCCTTGGGATCATCACAAAACTGGCACATTACCCTTGATTCCATGATTTAACTCCTCACTACTTTATGTTAAGTCAGTTAACTGAAGACTAGTTGACTAGTTAACTTAGCTAGGTGGCAGTTCACTGCCGTAACTTCCCGAGAGACTAGACTAGGTGGCAGTTCACTCCTGTAATTGTTGATGTGTGTCCAGATCACTCTAGACCACCACTATGGCTCATTATTTACTCATGTGTCCTATATCTATTGTAAACTATTCACTCTTTGAGTGTGGAAATGGTTAATGAGAATTCATTCATTCTTTCTCTCCTTCTTCTTCTTTCTCAAATTATCTCTGCAAATGTGTCTATTATTTTTTATCTAGATCTATTCTGTGTAGGTTCAACACATTTACATATTTGGATTTTTTATCAAAAAGGGATTTCATATTATCTTGATATTTTTGAAGCTTATCATCCACTTCCACTCTGTTCTGTTGAAATTTGATGATTTGATTCATTCTTCTCGTAACATCGTTTGGCTCTTCGTTTGTGTCCTCCCAGAGTTTCATCACGGAAGAGAAAGATTAATAGGAAGGAAAACATCAGTACTGTAAACTAATTAGAAAGGAGACATACCTATAGATTTCTTGGTGCCAATTCGATTTTCCCATAAGGCGTACTTTAAGTGAACATGCCAAGATTTTTTATTTTCAGTCAAAAATTTCTTGATTATAGTCATCAAGATATTGTTAGATGATTCAACCAATCGATTTCCCTGAGAGTAATAAGCTGTAGAATGACCTAAAATAATATTCTATTTCTGATAGAAATTGATCATTGCCATAGATTTAAAAGACTAAGCATTATCAGTAACTATTTTTCTAGGACAACCAAATCTTGCTAGGATCTTTTCTTCTAGAAAGTTTATTACTACCGAATCTGTAGCATTCTGGGTTGGAATGGATTTAACCCATTTCGTGAAGTATTCGGTAGTATTTATAATCCATCTATGTTGAGCACTTGATTGCGGATGAATTTATCCAATGAATTCTAGGCCCCATTGTTGGAATGGAGCTTCAAATTTTACTGGAATTGAAGTTAAGGGAGGGAGATTTTGCTTACCAACAAATAATTCGTATGAATTGCAAGCTCCAACTCTTGCATTTACATCAGTGAATAAATTTGGCCAAAAATATCCCACCCTTAAAATCTGTTATGTTGTTTCTGTCCAGGCATGATGTCCTACACATATTCCTTCATGAAATTCATCAATGACACCTTTTGTTTTAGATTCTGTCAGGAAACATAATAAGAAACCCAAAGGGTCTTTCCAATATAACTTTCCATCAATGATGCAACACTTAATTGCATGTATATTTAAAGTTCTTTATTTAGAAGGAGTCATGTCATTTGTTCATTGAAGAGTAAGGAGGTATGTAACAATAGCACGGTACTAGGCAGAGGAAGAAAACTTATCTTCAATCTAAATTATATGTGCTTGATTGTCTATTTCCTCTATATCTAGAAGAAAATCATGTGATTCAAAGTTATTTATTCCAAGTTCTATGAAATTTGATTCAACCAACATCCTTTCTATACCTTGACCTTTCAATAGCTTGGTTGGTTTCACTTCTAGATCGAACTCTTGAATTTTAGCCAACCATCTACCTCTTCGTCCATCATTGTCTAGATGAACCAAGATATCTTTAATTTCATTTGTTGGTACATAAGCAATTATTTTGGAGTGCAAGAAATATGTTCAGAAAGCCTTGAGAGCCTTTACCATTGCATAATATTGTTTTTCAAGAATATCATATCTTAGCTCTACATCTCTAAGGCTTTTATTGAAAAAGGATATTGGTTGTGTGAATCCCTTTTCATTCTTTTGAAGGAGCACTACTACAACAATATGTTCAGAAGCAAAAGAGAAGATTAAGAATTCTTTTGTATAGTTCGGACTTACCAATACTGGTGCCTCCCCTATATCTTTCTTAACACGCTCGAAAGACGCTTTGGCCTCTGTAGTCAATTTCACTTCGCTGTCCTTTTTTAGCATATTTGTAATCAATTTGATAATTTCAATGAAGTTAGGAATAAATATCCTCAAAAAATTGATCTTACCTAAAAACGATTGAATCTCTTTTCTATTTCTAGGAATATTAATCAGGTTAATAGCCTCAACTCGCTTAGGATCAACCTCGGTTCCATATTTTGAAACTATATGACCTAAAAGTTTACCTTCTTGCATAACAAAGTGTGAATTTTTGGGGTTAAGAGACAACCCAATTTTTCTACATTTTTCAAAAGTCTGTCTGAGGTGCATCAAATGTTCTGCATCAGAATTGGAAAAAACTGTCAGATCATCCAGATAAATAACAACAAACTTGTCTCTATCACTGATGAACACGATATCCATTGCTCTCTGGAAAGTTGTGCTTGCATTCATTAAACCAAAAGGCATTTTATCATACATAAAGGTCCCCCATGGAGTAGTAAGCACAGTCTTCTCCCTATCATCTTCATGAACAACAATCTGATTATATCCTGAGAAACCATCAATCATTAAAATTATGTTATCCCCTACTACATTTTGTAGAACATGGTCCATCTATGGGAGCATGTAGTTATATTTAAGGGAAGACTGATTTAAGTTCCTAAAATCAACTCAGAGTCTTATTTCGTCGTTCGTTTTTCTAACAGGGACCAAATTGGCTACCCATTTAGAGTAACCGAGTGGAAAAATAATTTTTGAAACAAGGCGTTTCTTAACCTCCTTTTCTATTAATGGAAAAATAATTGGGTTTATTTGTCTAATCTTATGCCTGAAAGGTTTAATACCATGTTTTAATGGAATCTTGTCTTCAATAACAGAAGTATCATAAGTTTTTAAATCATCATAATACCATGTAAAAACATCTTTATATTTTTTAAGTAATTCGGTGTATTTAGCCTTTACTTGGGCTGACATATACTTTGATATTTTGACCATTTTTGGGTTTTCATTAGTTCCTACATTACAATATTCAACTTCTTCGGGTTGAGGTCGCAAAGTAGATTTCAAAGTTATATCATCCTGGTCAAACAACCTTTCTAAGGGGAACAAGCCTATGGGGATTTGATTGTTTTTAAGTAAGAGCATGCTGTTATTTGCAATCTTATATTGGAACTTCTCTGGTTTTTCTCCTTCCTGCAAAATCCAAGCATGATCATTCTGGTTTTCTTGGTCTATGTGGGTCTTAGAAAACTCATCAACCATTTACAGGAATTTTTTGATTTGTTCATCATCTTCAAACACTTTCTAGTGTTGAACATTGTTTTGGATCTAAGGTCTATGTCTCATTTCAATATGGTATTTCAGATTCAAAATCGTAGGTGGTATGAACGTCGCCACAACTTTGGCCAAAGAATCAGCTTGTTGATTATGCATTCTGGGAATAGAGCGAATATTAAAGGACTTGAAGAAATTCTCTATAAGATCCCAGGCACAATTTCTATACAATCTCAATCTTGGATGCTTAGTTTGCTATTGTTGTTTCACTTCCTTTACAATGAGATTTGCATCACCATAAACTATTAGATGTTCGATTTTTAATTTTCTTCCAACTTCTAATACCAAAACTAAAGCTTCATATTCACATACATTATTGGTATAATAAACCACCCATTGTAATCTATAAGAGAAATGAATAACATACTCATCGCCTGGTGCCACAAATAAAACTCTAACTCCTTCTCCTTCACAGGATGAAGCACCATCGAAGAACATATTCCACACACCTTCTCTAACAGTTATATTTTTCTTTGAAATTTCTATTTTTTAATTTTCTTCTTCTATACATTCCTCAAAATCGTCATCTATGGATAATATAAAATTTCCTAAATCTTGATAAACAACATAGACTAGGTAGTTATTGGGGATTTGAGGGTCACTTACAGTGTACGCCAGTCTAGTTTCCCCGTAAAGTCGAGTAAATTATCCACCAAAAATTGGAATTGTATCATAGGTCATGTCTAATTGAATCGGTCCTCCTAGCTTGGCACCCCAAGATCTGGATAGAAGCATACCATACTTGGCAGGAACTTCAATAAAAACTACATCCATAAGGATACTTTTCACAAGAACCTGAGAAAGATTTACCACTAAATCTTTAATCATACCTAGAGACTTAACCTTTCTAGATTCAAATGATTACAAATCTTGATAAGGTCTGGTAATTTCAAAGCCCAATTTTTCCATAATAATATTAGGCATTAAATTATGTGAGGCTCATGAGTCTAGAATGAAATTGTGATGTAAATGATCCTGCAAAGTAAATGTAATATAGAACGAAGAAACAAAATCCTTACTATTTTCAATGTGTGATCGAAACATGATTGTAGGTTTTTCATCCTGCAAATTGATAACATCAACTTGACATTCAGCATCAATTTTTTTTTATCTCTTTAGCGATTTGTTTTTTATAGATCGAGTTCCTAGCAAGTTAAGCCAGAGGAATTGGAATTTTAATTTTATTAAGTTCATTCTCTAAATTGAAAGTACCAATTGGTTTTTCAATTTCCCTGGTCTAAAGGTCAGCCTCTGTATTTTTTGGCTTCTTAGTTTGTACTACTTTCATCTCAACTTTATTTGTTTGGGCATCTTGCATCTTAGTTGATGGTTTTTCATCTGCTTCCTTGTTTACTTTGTTTCGTGATAAAAAAAAAAATCAGTGGAATATTTGTAGAACTTTTTTCTCTTGGCCTCAAATCATATTTATGTTGAATCTTGACAATTATTGAGTCAGTGATAACATTGTATGTGGATTCCCCCATATTGTTGATGTTTTCATCATGATTAAACATAGATTCCATATATAAGGTCTTCTCGTAATCCTATTTGATTAGGTGAGGCTCAACATCATCATCGTTGAGGTTGTTTAGATCTTCCTCTAATTCCTCATAATCTTGCAAGTCGTCTCTCTGTATGAAATTATCAGTTTTGAATAGAGCTTAAATCTTTTGATCCTCTTTTTTTATTTTCCTCTATTGTATCTGAGGATTAGGGTTTCTCCTGAATTGATTCCTAACATATGGATCAGGTTTGGCTTGCTCTATTTCCATCCTAAAAATTTTTTTCGATAAATATTTAATCATTTTGGCCATCTCAGCCATTTTTTCCTCCATAGACTTTCTAGATCCAGAGGGCCCTGTATGTTCTTTAAAACTCCTGGTTTCCCTTTTTCCCATATCAAATCTAGTTTTCAAATTCCCAGATGCCATTATATTGGATTCAATCTCTATAGAATCATCTTTCATCCCCGCTAAAGTAGTGGATCTTCTTTCTCTCAGAAGTAGAGCAAAATTAGAATCAAAAGCCCCTGCAAAAGTGACTTTTGCAGCTGGTTGAGAGGGTTTAACATCGGATGGGATTTTGTGATAAAGCTTGTTAAATATTTGGATAAATTCTAGGACTGATTCAGAAGTCTTCTTTCTCAAATAAATTCTAGGACTGATTCATAAGTCTTCTTTCTCAAGGCTCTGAATTCAGTTAAATAATAATAATGATCTTTTTCTCGCCCCATTGCCTTAGGAAGGAAGTCTCCAGATCATTATATGATCATATAGAACCTATTGGAAGTCCTCTGAGCCAAGTTATTACCTGTCCTTCAAAAGTTTGAACTAAAAGTCTTGTGTAAACATCTTCGTGCTCAATGCCAATAATATCAACAAATTGATCGAAAAAGGATATATGTTATGTCACTGTTAGATCCCCTTCTCCCGTGAATTTAGGGAGGCTCTTCATGTAATTTTAAGGTAAATCCTATAGGAAAAAAGGGAGGACTAAGGGAGCATATCTAGCGATGAACTTGGAAAATAAAATAGGGGGTTAAGCTTTTCCACCAACCCCTGCACCTCTGACACCTCCAACACCGACCATTAAACGTCTGGGAGATGAAGTTTCGGGACTAAAAAGGAGATTTTGAAAAAATTGAAAGACTGATCTACTGATCTTTCGACTACTTCAGGATCTTGTGAATGAAGTTTAGGAAAATGATCATGAGAAGACAAAATATCTAGATGAGGGGGAAAAGGAAAACTTGATCTCGGTTTCTCAGGTTTACCTTATGTATAAATAGGAGGAGTGATGGGGGATGAATCTGAGTATAGAAAATAATCTTCAGGGTTTTGGGAAACAAAAACTTTTACTTTGGGAGGAGAAAGATTCAATTGAGTATTAATGATAGTGGTCATTGAAATGGATCCTTTGTTATCACTGGTAAAAGTATTTATCAATGAAACAGGGATGGTCTGGTCAATCTCAAATTTTATTTCAGGAATAATTACCTCAGGAGTTTCAAGCTTAATTTCAGGTTTACTTGTTGATGCCTCTAAAGAATGAACTTGTTTAAAATTTTCTTTAAGAGTTAGTTCTTCAACGGGAATATTAACATTAAGCATAATTCTATGTTGATGGAAATTACCTGTCGATGCATAAGTTTTTCTGAGATATCCCTTTGGTTTTAACAATTTTTTGGGATCCAGAACTGGCGTAGTCTGATTTTCGTCAGGGTTTTTCCTCGTATTATTTTGACCAAATGCCATTTTTTTCTATGGTCGATTTGGCAGGTGAAAGATAAAGCAAGCCTTATTCACGTATTCAATCTTTGTTCACCATAAAAGACCAAAATTTAACTTTGTCGTTCTCCTAGGGAAAATGATTTCGTTTCTTCATTTCCAATTATGACGCCAAAAAGATGGTGTTCCTGAGATTGATTCTAAGGCTCAGAGAATAATGTGAGACATCAAAGGTTTTAAAAGAAGTGTTTTGTGAGTGCTTATTTCTACCTTCAGTTTCCTAAGAAATAATATTTAAATGAAATTAATGATAAACAATACAGAGGTTGTATCTCGTTATCTGAGTCACAATTATAATGTCAAATGATGTAGAAATATTTAGAAAAATGTTAAAATAAAGTTAGGTATAAATTACAGATAAGTCTCACCTTGTTTACAGTATAAGAACAGTAGAAGATGCACCCTTGAACATGATATACAAATGAAGTAATTCACACAGATCACAAGTATTGTTTTACTCACAGTAATAACAGAGGAAAACTTGTCACTAAATGAACCCTGATATATTTTGATCACAATAGATGTAGTACTAAAATGAAATCAATCACTCTTTAATAATCACAGAAAGAAATTCAGAGAAATGGAAACACGGTGCAAACACATAACTCAAATTGAACGAAACTTAGAATCTTTGTCTGCATTTGTATTAATACTCAAAAAGAGTTTCTCTTTTTCATTCAACAAGAAGCAACCTCGAACAAATCTAAAATATATGTATTTATACAAAATCTGTCACAACTAAAAACCATTTTGAATTCTCACAATATTTGACTAAATATAGAATATATATGAATAAAACAATAACATGCAAGTATTGTTGAGTTTTGCTGGCGCTTCCTCTGTCTCTTCATCTGCTGGTATATGCACTCATTTTCCTTTGATCTTTGATCCGGGTATACATTTCCATTAGGGCCACCACAATCATTCATCTTACTTCCTTTTCCATTTGATCTCGTTACCATCTGTCCCTTTAGAGGCATTCACTGGGTTAAGGAATTACAATTGAAGACATGGGGGGGTTAATTAGATGAATAACTCAACATTTTCTCATTAAGGGATGGATAAGGTTACAGGGAAGAGTAATTGTTCATGAAAAGAATGATGGGGGGGAAAGTGTTCAATAAGGAGGTGGGATGAGTGGATGCAAGAATGTGGGTGGTAGGGATAGTTAGGGTAAGTGTCTGTTGGAGGGTGAAAGGTAGAGTGGGTGGATAAAGTTGATGATGTGCATGCATTTTCATTTTCTCCTAGCTACATTTATGTTTCCCTATTCAATGCATTGGGTATAGCTGTCCATTAATGCTACCACGAATCTCGAAGGCTCAATCATTTAATTTAGTTCAAAAGAAAACATCTTCTTATGTATTTGTGGCAGCCTCTCTTGGATCTTGTTCACCTCTTGAACTGAGACCTGAAACTATGAACTTGGATTAATGAACCATTCATTGATTTTAAGAAAATCAAACTTGCTCATCGCTTGGATGGGTGCCTGAGTGTTTTCCTTGTTCTTCCTGGAGCTTTGTTGGACCATTTCTATCTCAATCTGCCCCAAGGCCTCTGAGATACTATTCCCTTCAATATCAATGAAATTTTTATTTATTGAAGATAATGCCTATAGACAAGCCTCTTTTACATC
>CBVK0102423798.1:0-13161 GCA_900067695.1 Picea abies | reverse complement strand
ATCTCATGCATGCTACAACCATTAGTATGCATCAATCAGATTTAAAGAGTAGGATTTTAGATGTTGTTGTTACAGATCAACATTACCTAAAAGTAAAGGAAAGCTTTCAATGTGAAAATGTAAAAGAAAAAATTAAAGAATATGAGATGAATGAAGATGGATTACTTATGCATAAAATAGAATTTATGTTCCTAGTTCCGGATAACTTAGGAATTTGGTATTAAAATAAATGCATATTGTTCTGTATGTTGGACATCTTGGTTACCAAAAAACAATTTCAGTACTAAGAAACCAATTCTTTTGTCTAGGAATGAAGAAATATGTTGTTTATTACATTTCCAAATGAATGGAATGTTAGAGAGTGAAGGATGATAATAGGCACCCAATGGGTTTGCAACAACCATTATCAATTCCAGAGAAGAAAATGGAAGTGGTAACCATTGATTTTATAACTAAATTTCCCAAGACAACAAGACAAAATCATTCAATCATGGTAGTGGTTGATAAATTGACAAAGGTTGATCATTTTTTTCCTGTAAAAATGACTCATAATACAACTAATATTGCAGAAATTTACATGAGAGAGATTGCTAGGTTGAATGGGATACCTAAGAAAATTGTTTCAGACATAGATACAAAGTTTACTTCAAATTTCTGGAGAGGATTGTTTAAAGGATTTGGTACAAATATGAAATTTATCACATCATACCATCCACATTCATATGGGCAGAAAGAGAGAGTCAACCAAGTAATTGAAGACAAGTTGAAAATTTATGTGATGGATAAGCCATCTAAGTGGGAAGATTACTTGCACTTTGTTGAGTTTGCCTATAATAATGGGTATCAATCTTCATTGAAAATGAGCCCATTTGAAGCTTTGTATGGTATGAAATGCAATACTCCAGTGAGTTGGGACAACCTAGTAGATAGAGTGGTACTTGGGCCAGACTTTCTTAAGGACATGGACAACCAGATTGTTAGAATTAAGTAGAATTTAAAGGTAGCTCAAGATAGACAAAAAAATTATTCAGATAAGAACAAGAAAAATAGAGAATTTAAAGTGGGGGAGCATCTTATTTTTAAAGTGAAGGCCAAGAAGAGCTCATTGAAGTTAGGTAGTTGTACAAATCTAGCAACCAAATTCTATGGTCCATTTCAGATATTGGACATAATAGGGCCAATTGCATACATGCTTGCATTGGTTTCTTCCATGAATGTGCATAATGTATTTCATATCTAATTGCTAAAAAATATGTACATGATGCTAACCATGTTATTTATTGGCCTCTGATTCAGGTGGAGATAGAGGGAGAATTTCAGTTTCAGCTGGTGCACATATTGGACAAAACATTCAAAATGCTCCAGAATTGAGTTATAGAGCTGGTAAAAGTTCAGTGGACCTATTACGGTCTTGAAGATGATACTTGGGAGCATTAATATGCCATGCGGGAAGAGTACCCACAACGTTTTGAATAAATTTTGAAATTTTGATTTATGTTTTGTATATGCACTAAGGATAGTGCCAAAATAAGGGGGAGGGGAATGTAATACACCAATTTTGTATTCCATATAAAATAATGTATTTTGTTAATGTATGAAATCCCAGAGTGCCCAAACAATTAAAAGAGGTCAGTGTCCCTAGGAAATGTAATGTTTTTATCATTATTAATAATAAAATACATCATTGGATGCAAGACAGACAAGGACAAGAGTTGTAGGGGGATATGATTTCAAAAGAGAGGGGGATTGAGGGGATAGGCCACGTTTATCATATTTTATTTACCCATAATTTTTTTAATGGATATAAGTGGTTACATAAGCTTCTTGGGGAAGTCCATGTGGTTCTTGATTTCAAGAAAATATTTAAACCCATCTTGTGGGTTTTTTGGGGGGTTATTCTCCTTTACTCACTTTATTCACTTGTTGTTGATGGTTCAAAACTTTCATTATGTTCTCTCTCTCCATTCACTCTTTCACTCATTTATCATTCATCATTCATTTGGATCTTGTCTTGGGAGGGAAAAACGAATTGTTGGAGAGGAGCCATTGTTTTGTTGGCTGTAATGATTGTAGGTGTATTCCAGCAATTAATTAATGCTTGCATGTCTGATATCCATTGGTGTATGTTAATTTATTCTCACATCTATGAATCCTAAGAGTCCCACCATGGAAATTATTGACTAGATGCATTGGAAACTTGGAAGGAGGTGGACAACCTGAGGGACTACGTGGCAGAGAAGGGGGTCCATTCTCTGGGGTTGTGCAGGATGGATAGAAGATAGTTGGTGTACTTGGATTGTTGTTTGTTTTTAAAATACTATGAGATATTGAGTTATGATTGGTTCAGGAAGCTGAGTGACACCCTGGAATTGTCCTTGTGGATTCATATCCCTGGCTCGAGGGTGAAATTGTTGTTGAGACTTGGAACAAAAATGTATACGGTTGGGTGGAACATCCTTGGTTTGGAGCCATTTGGTGAACCATTTTTCTTAAGATAAGTTCTCTCTACCATGTGTTTTCTCTTCTATATATTTATTTATGTTGTGTATGAATTATTGTCTCTGATATTCGTATGTTATAACATGCATGCTTGCTGCTTATTGTTATGCATGGAATGCTTGAGCATTCTTTATACTATAGAATGAATCTTTATTATTGCATATGTTTTTATCATGTTTCTTTCATGCTTCTTTAATAATTAAAGGGCATCAAAATTTGAATTATATTTACTTTGACGAATACCAAAAAATTATGTCTAAAGGCATTTTTTAAAGAAAGTTTGGGTCTCATGTTCGTTGGTGCTTCATCCAAATTTAATTTCTCCATTTGTTGGGTAATCTGTGATATACATATTATTTCGAAACCTGTTAATACTGAGGTTATGCATTAATAACACAAAGTTATAAATCCTCCAAAACTTCCAACGAACGTTCAATGCGCTTATCACTATCTAGGAGCTGAAAGGACCAAATTTTTTCCAAAGTGTGTTTTAGAACCAACGCAAGACCTATAGGTGTTATCATTAACCAATTTTATGTTAGGCAAGACTTTCATGATGAATATTTAGTTTTAACATCAAGAAACGTAAAACAAACAAGCTAGTACCATGTGCAGGAAGAAAGCCACTGGGAACACTAAAACTTGATTATGACTGTGAAATGAAGCGAATCAATTGAGATAGGAAATTATTGAACAACTATATAGATAGGCATGGATATTTTAATCATTGGAAATGTAAGGAGATTCACTAATGAACACAACAAGAAGGGATCCAAACTGGGAGGGGGACGAGATAAACCTTAAGGCAAAGTGGGCTACGTTGACCTGATCAACATTGGAGAGAGGAAGCGAATTTTCCTCGATGTGATTGAAAATGATGAAGGGTTGACACCTTTATGCAACAATGTAATGAAGTGAAAGGGACACAACGCCCTTTTTATATGAAGCAACAACATGAGTAGAAGTGATTTAGCTCGTGAAAGGCTTACGCATGAGAATAATGTGACCAATATCAGTGTGATGACATTGACCATGTGAATTTTAGCGACTATGAAGATGTGAGGAAATGAGGTTTGGCATAAGTGAGATAATGTGATAGCCAAGTTTAAAAGGAGGTAGACAATGAACTGATGATAAAACCAATGATGTGTCATTGCAAAGGTGGAAAAAGGATGCACGCGTCAAAACTCTATGTATCACCGCAAGAAGAGGGTACTTATCGAAGTGTGGATCGTTGGATATAAGTGATATGATGAGTAACTGGAAGTGGTAAAGTGAGGTAGGGTGAGGAGAACTTGGGTGTAGCTATTTTCATAAGAGAGAGAGCGTGTGAGGGTTCTGATTGGAAGAATTAAAGGGGGACCCAATTTATTGTCTTGGATAGAGGCTAAAATAAGAAAATTGGGAGGTTTTCTGGGGGCACAACAAATGGCGACACACTAGGTGAAGCCAGAATCCATGCTAGTCTTTCTTAACTAATAAGCATAAAATATAGAGGGTCGTGAAATTTACTTTTAAGTTCAAAACTATTCTGGGAATAATGTGTAACAATTACCTAAATGATTCCATATTTGTGGGCTCACTAGTGATAATTAAGTATCGAATAATAGATCTTGTCTACTGTAGATGGAGGATGAATGATGATGAAGTTTATTTCCTTAAAATGTATCGATGATCCAGGTTGGTATATCCATATTGGGGATGATATAGGTTTGAGATAAATAAATATTTTTCATCAGGTGTTTATATAGATATCTATCAAGTGTTGCTCCACTACCTATGAGCGTCCATAGCCTCAGTGGAGTCACCACATTGTCATAGACCTTTCTCCACTTCCAACGAGGGTCCAAAGCCCCAATGGAGATATCTGCATGTCACCTAGTCTTGTCAAACTTTCCTTTCCATTCCTTCCCAGCTTATTTAGTGCATGCTTAACATTTGGTGGATGGGGAAAGCGATGGCCTTTTTAGCCTAATAGGGGATGAATGTCATATTTTGATATTTATTTGTATATTTTCTACACTTGGCTACATAGAGATATCCCTTTAGGTTTTCATCCTTTAGACTTTGACACTTTACTCTTCACGAGAGCATATACTTAGTGTGTGGATGATTCCTCGATTACATAGGATCTTCTCACCAAATAATATGAAAGGATGACCATTGATTAACCACTATGATCAATGATGGTTTAACTATTTCCACAACATCCCCAAATAGTTTTGATTCATTTTCAGACAGAGACCCCTAATTCTGCTCATGAGCTAGGAAAGAGATGCAAGCTGATTCGTGTCTACTTCCAATGCGAAGGCGCTTCTTGTGAAAACAAAAACAAAAGTGAGAAGTCTATATGTCATGAAATATAATTATAGGTCATAAGACAACAAAATTGAAGAAAAAAACTACTTTGAAGGGAAAATATGATGATGAAATAATGGGAAGGAAAATGGTGAATTAGGAGAGATGACGTATTCAGGGTTCGATATGAATTAATTCCAATTTATTGTTGCAACTAAAAACAAATCAATCCTTTTAGATGAATGACAATCAACAATATGTAATTAGGAAATGTAGTTGATTGATAAATACATTATAGATTGATTGTTTCCAGCAACTTAGAATATATTCACACATTCAGATCAACGAGAAGTGTGTACCCTCTTGAAATGATTAATCCATGTGAAAGCTAATACTCATGACAGTTCATTCATATGGGTTTTATTGCTAGTGTTGGGATGATAATTACACCTTTCATCAAGATTTTATTAATACTTCTAGTTCATTTGTACAACATTGTGATTCAATGGGGAAAGGGTTAGCCAAATATCCACCTCATTGTCCATCAAGCTCCATTTCTTTGGTCTTTTGACATGTGTCTATATTCTTTTCACTTCATCAAGCTCTATAACTAATGTTATCACGCGACATGTCCATTTAACCACAGTTCTAATGTTTCATGGTCATTTCAAACCTTCTTAAGATGTGTGTCTTTCTTAAATATTTTCTTTATTTTGAAATGAATATACCTTTCCATGACCAACTCTAGAGAGCCTTTCTGAAAATCCTCACCATAATAATCTGATAAGAAAAATCAAAATTTGTTTGGGGTATTTGATATTTTACCAATAGTATCACCCATTCCAGTTGTCGGGAGATAGACTAGACTTGATCTCAAATGTTGGTTTGTGTATCATAATTTCTCCTTTTGGGAAACAAAAAATTGTAGTAATAACAATCACCCATTTTTCCTTAGAAAAAGTGTGCTTGAGAGACCTTTTCTTGATCAACATCAGTGAGATCAAATATCATTGTGATTTAATTATCAGAGGGAGACTAACACTCACTAACCTGTTCCTCGAGGATAATCATGTCTCCTATCAAGGAGTCACAATTACCTTAATGATTTTGTTCAATAGACACAAACCTTATCAAGGCTATGAATAACCTATGTAATTTCTTAAATCCAATCTCCATCTTGGCCAAATTGTAAATCATTCCCCAACAAATATTCTTCATCATTTTTGGGTGACCGACTACTCAACTATCAATGTCAGGGTAAATGTTGTTGAGACAAGTGAATTTTTAAATGGAACCTTTTGCAGAATTCCTACACATGGCTTCCTCATGAAGATAGAGGAAAGCCAAGATTAAGCCAAACTTTTAGTGAAACAAAATGAAGAGAATTACACTAAAAGAAGAAAAATTCGATGAAAAGGAAATTAAACTAAAGCAATCACCACTAACTACAAATTAAGCTAATGACAGTTTGTGGTATTTATCGAAGAAAAAATAAATCTAAACCTATGCTATTCACATGAAAATAAAAACAAATATCTAAGATATGCAGGATGAAAGGAAGTAACACGACTATGTTAATCCTATTTCTAACATAACCTACACTAGTTGAAAAGAAGATAGGTATAAGCATAGTGCCAGTGAATCCAATCACGCAACACCAAACCTACAATCACATGTTGATTGAAGGCCAATTGCAGAGAGTGAAGTAATGAGAGATGGAGGATAGGAAGAATTGATTCAAACAAGTCTCTACTCATCAAGTTAATTTTATAGGCGTTATGATTCACGGTACATGAAAATATGTAATATTCCTCCAAACATGACTCAATTCCATCATAAAATTTGCAATTATCATCATATGATTGATGGAAGGAAATCAACAATGAGATACATACCTGATGAGGCTCATGAATGAAAATTTCGTGCAACATACTTTGTAAGGGAGCCTCAGAGTGGGTGATACTGCTTATCCCAGGGGAAGAATCAAGACAACGAGTACTTGACATAATCATCAGTTGAAATTGGGGTATCTCATTGTAGATATAGATCTCCCTAGGTTCAAATTTCATGTACTTTTCATGCTGAGAGGAGATATAATCGTGGATAGTCTAAGGGAAACATTGAGTGAAATATAGCTCCAAATCCTCTCCTACAACATCAATGAAATCGTGTGAGGAGTGTTGGAGTATTGGGATAGAATCCAAAGATAAGTGATGTATCTTCTCCTGGGGAATAACATGTAAATATTCTAGATCATATTACAATGAAAAAGGTTCTTGAATCAACTCAATGTTTCTTATATTTTTCATGCTGATGGGGTCTTCGTTTGTTTTGATTTGTTGGTAAGGATCAACAAACTCAGGGTGCTCTGCATACTTTAGACTTTTAGAATTTAGCATATGTTCATCAAGGTCAAAATATCATATTGTGTAGGATCAATGAATGATAGGTCGATGCTTTCATTCAATCCCAGAACTGGAAAGTAATCATCAAAAATAGCGACATCAAAATCATATTGTGACTCACCATGTTCTGGAAATTTGAATTGCAAAGGATTTTCAAAGGGATGCATTACAGATGAAGTATCGTTAAGGATGAGTGCTCGATTGATCAAGGTTGAACACTCTTCTTGATTCGGTATACATTCAATGTTTCATTTCCAAAATAGTAATGTGAAGAGTGTATTGTATCATGTATAGAAGGTTGTTTGTGTGTGTGATTATTATCGAACAAATTTGTATATAGTGCATGAAGGTCTTCATATTTTGAGGATTATGGGATTTATTCAATGATAAGTTCATCACATACCAGAATATGATCACGATTTTCAAAAGGGGAGTCGTTACATGGTTCACACTATAGGGCTATTGGGTCTAGGATTACTGAAAAATATTTCATTGCAACTGTGTCATAGTGCTAGTTGGAGATTGTCAACTATATCATTTTTGGTCAGATATGAATTTTTTGAATAGGATATGGCTTGATCATTTAGATCGCACTCTTCAGAAATCAAGATGAGATATGAAAACCAATGGAATATTTCTTGGCCCGAGGGTTAATCCCTTTCAGGAAATATATAGTAAATTTTCATGACTCTTCAAAAGAAATCATTGTTAGATTCATTCCTTAGCCTATAGATTTATTCCACTTCATCAACAAGTTCATCATATACATAATTTTCATGAGCACTGATAAAAATTCCCATAAATTGTTTCCATCTATGAATTGATTTTGTTGGAAATGTATTAAACCGAGATTTAATTCACCCTTCAAATGCGAGGATAAAAAATCGACATGTTTCATTGTATTGTACAATATTAAGATTTTTTCGAGCGATGTCAAATCGTTTGAGACGTGTGAATGCAGAGACATGCCCTTCAACATCATTTTTTTTTTTTAACAAAATATTGATTGTCCTGAGTGAAATGGCCTCGGTGGGTCTTGGAAGATTCAAAGGTTCATCCCATACAGAGGTATCAAGAGGAGCCTTGGGTTGGTTAAGATTTAAATAAAATGACTCCACATGGGAAGGGTTGTCATCCGACACTCCTAGTGTCAATTCTCTTGATAGGTCCAAAATCTCTCGACAACAGTAAGGGTTTCTCCCCGGTAATAAGTACCAATTAGAGCTCTCACCATTTGGAATAGGGGACCCATCTGGATTTTGGCCCGAAAACCATTGTTGGTTTGGTTCAACCAGTTGTGGCCCGATCCAACAATGAGGGTGGAGCTCTCACCATTTGGAATAGGGGACCCATCTGGATTTTGGCCCGAAAACCATTGTTGGTTTGGTTCAACCAGTTGTGGCCCGATCCAACAATGAGGGTGAGTGATGGGTGGTTGTACAAATGGAAGATGTAGATGAAGACTATCTAAATGAATTACTAATCTAATTCAATTCTACCCTATCCTAGCTAGGAGTGAATTGACGTAAGCGAATGAGCTATGGGATGAAACTAAATCTAACTGTAACTTCACTCAGATAGATGAAATGAAGAAATAAAGTCAAATAACACATACACATGACTATACAACCAGAATAGTATAATTCACTATATCACATACATTAGCATCTCATTCCCTCAAGACATGTAATATAAGAAAGAATGACAAAACTTCAAGAAGACATATATTGCATTAGAATAGTCCATAAAAGAACATGCTCTTACATTCCATGTGAACAAAAAATATTTTTCTTGAAATAATTCAAAACAAAAAAAAACACATGCAAGTCCTTCTCTTAGTCAAAAATTGGTCATGAGGGATTCTCCATATTAATTGTTTCTGCAATAGTACATGAAAACGCTTAGGAAAATTATCCAATTTTAGTTGAAACTGTATTCCTGAAGTAGTTTAGAGGTGTACAATTCTTGAAGAGACAAAATCCATTTCTCTGGGTTCTATTATAGTATTTATTGAGTTTCATTAACACCTTTGGCCTTTCATCTCCCCTGGTGACCTTTCATCTCCCTCAGTGACCTTTCATCTTCCAGTGTTTGTCCTCAACCTCTTTTTAATAATGACCAATAAGGACAATGACTGCATTTCAAATTGTTCTCCTAGTGCTAGTGGGTCAACATGGATTTATGCCATATGTGTCTTGTGCATCATGAATACTAGATTTAGGTGTGGGGGAATATTCATCGTCCTGAGTTTGAAAGTCGATCGTCATGGAGTTTATAGATCCCTAATTCATACATTTTCTTGATACTTTCTTTGTTGATATTTTGTTATTTCTCCTTCATCATCTTTAGTTGTATATTTAATCGTGAGAATGTTGAGCGTGATCCTCCTTTGCTCAATACCTTCCAACATTCAACAAACAATAGATAAGATTAAATCTAGATAAACTATCAAGAATAATCATTTGAATGCAAATAAATGGGGCATATAATAATTTAAGTATCATTTATAAACTTCCCTAAGTTAGATTCATGGTGCCTCCGCTCACGGTTGAGTTATGGTGTTCTTTGAGGCTGTCAATAAGGTGTCATATCTTAATCCAAAAATAAGTATACCATAGGTTAGAAATTTCTCAAATCATATAACTAGGAAGTTGTATATTTCTAAGAGAAATTTCCAACGGTATAAATAACATGCAAAATGGACACATGAGTCAAAAGTTAAATCTATTTTACAAAAGTCAGTCTTCTTCTTCTCGAAGGAGTTCGAAAAAACTCTTTCGACCTTGATGGTAACTCCTCCAAAATGGAATAAGTGTACCATACATTATTAATTTCTCAAATCACATAACTAAAAATCTGTATATCTATTAAATACCTTTCCAATGGTATAAAGAAGTCGCACAATGGACACCCGAGTCGAAATTTATGGTTGATTTACGAGAGATAGTTATGTTTTGGTCAGAGGAGTTGATGACAACTCCTCCGACCTACTCAGATAATTTCTTAAAAACTTCACTGAATTATTCAGAGGCTTTGAAGGAAACACCTCCAAGCAGCTCGGAAGAGATGAAAGGAACTCTAAGTAGCTCAGTAGAGTTTTAGGGAACTCCTACAAATTGGAATAAGTGTACCATGGATTAGGAGTTTCTCAAATCACATAACTAGAACATTGTAGATCTCAGAAATACCTTTCCAACTGTATAAATAAGTCACAGAACAAACACCCAAGTCAAACATTATGACCACTTTATGAAAGTTAGTCTTCTTCTGCTTGGAGGAGTTTGAACTAACTTCTCCGACCTGGATGGTAAATCCTTCGATCCAGAATAAGTGTACCATGCATTAGGAATTTCTCAAATCACATAAATATAAAGTTGTATAGCTATGAAATACCTTTCCAGTGGTATAAAATAAAGTTGTATAGCTATGAAATACCTTTCCAGTGGTATAAATAAGTCGCAAAATGGATACCCGAGTCAAACGTCATGGTCAATTTCCAAGAGAAAATTCTCTTTTGCTCGGAGGAGTTGATGACAACTCCTCCAACCTCCTCGGAGACTTTCTTAACAACTTCTACAAACTTGATTGGAGGACTTCTTAACAACTTCTCCGAACTTTCTCGGAGGATTTCTTAACAACTTCCTTGAACTTGCTCAGAGTCTTTCATGGAAACTCCTTCGAGCAACTTATAAGAGTTGAAGGGAACTCCTCCAAGAAACTCAGAAGATTTGACGGGAACTCCATTGACCATCTCAAAAGAGTTGAAGAGAAATATCCTGATAATCTTGGAAGAGTTGAAGAGAACTCCTCCTTCTGGGGAAAACAAAAATTGGAAAAATTCTAAGTGTCGAACTCATAAGAGACAATGAGAGCTTGAGTTCAAAATCTCATAGCTTACTCATACGATGCTTGATTGAGGTGTCATTTTTTGCAATGCGAAGAGCATAGAGAAACATTTCTATGAAGATAAATGAACATGTTGTTCTATAATTTGAGTGGATCTATTTCTAATGATGACCACGACTATCGAGGCTTGCCTGGCGGAAAATCCTAGGAGATTGTTTTGGCACTTTCATACCTCGAGTTTCAATTTTGTTAGTTACATTGGAAGTGAAATGGAGAAAATAATACAATTATCCTATTTTAGATATGAAATATTTACTTTTAAGGATGCCGAAAAATTGCAGCCAAAGGCATGTTTTAATGAAAGTTTGGGTCTTGTGTTCATTGGTGCTCCATCCAAATTTAATTATGTCAGTTGATGGGTCATCTTTGATATATAGTCTCTTGAGCCACCCGTTAATATTGAGGTTATGAATTAATAGCACAAAGTTATAAATCCACAAAAACTGCCAACTGATGTCCAATGTGCTTAGCACTGTCTAGGCGTTGAAAGGACCAAATTTCTCCCAAAGTGCGTTTCAGAACCAACACAATATCTGTAGGTGTTATTATTAACCCATTTGATGCTAGGTGAGTCTTCCATGATGAATATTTAGTTGTAAAGTTAAGAAACACAAAACAAACAACATAGTACCATGTGTGCGAAGAAAGCCACTGGGAACACTAAAACTTGATTATGATTGTGATCTGAAGCGAATCAGGTGAGATAGGAAATATTGACCAAATTTCCAGATAGGTGTGGATAGTTTAATCATTGGAAATGTAAGGATATTGACTGATGAACTGAACAAGAAGGGATTCAAGTTGGGAGGGGGATGAGATAAGAATCAAGGAAAAAGTGGGCTACGCTAACTTGACCAGCATTGGCGAGAGGAAGAAAATTTTCCTTGATGTGCTTGACGATGATGAGTGTTGGTCAGTTTGCACAGGGCTTGGTTTTTTCATTAATGTCAAACTTAAATCCATAAGACTGAGAGAAGAAGCTTCATGGTGGTTAGCAAAAAGGAACCTTTAGAACTTAGGAATTCAAAAAGAAAGGAGCATGCAGTAGAAGAGAATGGATCTTGGGTGTTATATTTGAGCGTGGGGCTCGATAGTCATCAGATCCAAGAGACCCTGCACATTCTTTAAAGTGCAAGGTGAAGAGGGCTTATAAAATCCCGAAAGAAGGAGGACTGTCCATATTCAGGCAGGACACATGGTCACAGATCATCTTTTCGTTGACTGAAAATTCAAAGAAAGGAGGTGCTCCAACCTTCGATATCGCGATACACCAAATCGTGAAACACAAAGTCCCGATGAGATTAAGACAGTCTGATCACAAAAGGTCGTGGGTTGTTGATTGGAGAAAAGTAGATATCAGGGATCCCAACTTGGAGTGTTGAGACCCTTCGACACAGGATTGTTGAAATGCGAAATGTGAAACACATTTCAATTAGCCTATGGTCACAGCCAATGGAAATATGGTTTAGCATAAGTGTCTTGCCGAAGCACTCGAGGGTTATTCTATGTTGAAAAGTAAAAAAAAATGTATGTTCATCAAATGGTGTTGATTAAATATTTAAACTGATCGTGTGGATATTGTTCTTCTTGATGCCTTGGTCAATGATGATCACTATAAGGTAGTTATTCAGTTATTGTAATTGAATCTTCGAAGCCTAAGGGTTCTAGTGTACGCTCTTAATGTATAGTGTAAATACGAGTGGAATTGTGGGTAATAGAAGGGGGAATAATGGTAGAGTTGAAGCTCTAGAAAAAAAAACACAAAGGAGAAAATTAAAATTCATTTCTATAAATTAAGATGAACTGAAACAAAATTATACAGGAACAATGAGAAGAAAAGATGAAGATAGAGAAAAGATTAAGGAGAGAAGACATATGTACAAATTGATAAATATAAGTGGTTTGGTCAAGAATGGATTATGATATGAATATATAAATAGAGAGGATTTGAATGCTTAATCTTTGAGAGAGAAGATAAAGAGTTGGTTTACAGGTTCTTACTAATAGAGAAGGATTCCAAGGTGGTAGGGAGGAGCAAGGGGAGACTGTAAAA
>CBVK0102423793.1:0-15016 GCA_900067695.1 Picea abies | reverse complement strand
TGACTACTAAGAATATTCCATCCATATTTAATCATGTCCATAGAAAACTTATTAAGCACTAAACCCCTATTAAATCTGACCAATAGATATACTTCTTTCGGCATAATAAGTAAGAATATTACAACTACGGAACTCGACTAGTGTAGTGGTTCACTTGATAAATAGTGTATTTTGTTTGTTGGATGATTAATAATATATATCTAATTAATTAGATGAACATGTAATAAGTCAATAATTGGTTTATTGTCTAGTCCATCTTGTCTAATAGATGATTAATAATATATATTTAAAAGATGCACCAATTAGTAATTTAATGATTGATTCACTGTATAGTGTTTAATATTTTTTTGTTTTTTTTACATATTCAACATAAGGATGAAGACATGAAAGATGTTGGTCAAATAAAAGTTTGGCTGGTGAGATTTTGATTTGGCTTTGTGGTTATAAAGGTACATTCTTACATGTTATTTAGAATGGGTTGGTTGAGCTTTTGGAATTGTGGTGTATTTATGTGGACATTGGTAAGTGCATTATTATACTTGTGCACATGAAATTTTTAAGAGAATTTGAAGTATTTTAAGGTAATTATATTTGTTTGTGAAATAATAATTTTGGTTGGGGGATTACATGGAAAGCAACTACTAAATTATTGAGGGAAAGTGTAACAATTACCTAGAGAGGGAAACTATAATAATTATCTGGTTAGTTAAGTGAGTTTGAAATGATGTAGGTGAATTATGAGAAAGTATAACGTATGATTGTTATATTTGTAAATGCGGAAACACAAATATCATAAGCCAAGCATAGTCACATAGAATTAAAAAACACAGAGATTTGCGTGGTTCACCAGAGATTTGGGCTACGTCCACCAAGCGAAGGCATCGCTTGTCTTATTATTCAGATCATCGAGATTACAGCAGCTCACTCACACTCATCTGCCTCTACGTGCTTACATGAATTTATATACATTTACACAAGAAACTGATTATTAAAAGCACTCATATCCATATCCTAACTTGGTCTTATTGGTTACAACCAATGCTAGATTATAGGATCTAAAATCCTAATCCTGGAGGAATTCGTTGTCACAAGATTCCAACAATCTCCACCTTCACAACAATTAATCTGATACCTTGCTCCTTCTATTGTTCATCACCTTTTCTACAAACTAAGAGAAGCGAAGCACCATCGTAGCATCTCTAAAAGTACTGGTTTTGTTAACATGTTTGTGCAATTCTCTTTTGTATGCACTTTCTCAAGAGAGACTCCACCTTCATCAATGACCTGTCTTACAAAATGGTAGTTGATAGGTATATGTTTTGTTTTACTATGATAGGTTGGATTCTTAGCCAAGTGAATATCACTTTGACTATCAGAAAGTAACTTTACTTTGTCCTGCATTTTTCCAAACTCACCAAACAAACCTTTCAACCAAACTGCCTCTTTGCAAGCATGTGAAGCAGCTATGTATTATGTTTATGTAGTGGATAAAGAAACAATGTTTTGTATCTTTGACATCCAACTAATAGCTCCACCTGCAAGAGTAAAGAGATACCCTGAAGTCGACCTTCTCTTGTCCAAATCACCTGCAAAATCAGAATCAAAATATCCATAGACTAATTCACAACCACTGTTATAAGTGATACAATAATCATTTGTCCCTATGCCCCTCACATACCGAAGCACCCATTTCATTACTTCCCAGTGTTGTAACATCCCGCTCTTGCGCGCACTGAGCGAACTTATTCTTTGAGGACACTTGCTTGCAAGTGATCCGGATTATTATACTATTGGGCGTTTGATTATGATTATGAGGCATTATGGATATGATGACATGTTATTTTACTGTATTGACATAGACATGTGCTATTGACTCGGTTCTCCCGAGTGTTTAGGATTTAGACCTCGAGGATGTTGAGGCATCGATGAAACCCTTGGACTCTAGATCGAGTCAGGGAGTCAACTATCAGGGTTTGATTGCTGTAGATATATGACATATGAGCATCTAATTAGATTTTATGATTATGGATATTATTCTTACATGATTCCTTGATGATGTAGGTTGACGATAGCTTGCCGTCCAAAATCACATGTGGAGTAGAGGGGTCACGCACGACCACTAGAGACATTGAGGGAGAGGTGTGGACAACAACCCTGCCACAGCCTACTAACACTAACATCGTGGCTCGAACTATAGGTTAACAATTACCTAGTTCGAGAAGACCCATGATGCCATGAGGGCAGACTAATCGGTCGGCAAGTAGGAGTTGCATGGAGCACGTGGGACAACGACTCGGAGAAGATGACTTGGGCTATGGTACGCGTGCTTTTATTTTGCATGGTAGAATAATATTGACCTTACGCTTTCATTTATGTACTTTTAATTGTGTGAAGAAAGTGTTTGACTTAGCATTTTAATTGAGAACTTAAATTTCCCCATAGCATTAAGCTCATTGCTTGAATTGATTCCCTTGGTATACGATCCTTGAATCTTGTGACTGTCCTATTGGTTTTATTGATTGTTTTGTGAAGAGTTAGTGTTGTGTACTTCGTTCTCATCCCTAGTTCATCAGTCCACGCCTGAGCAGTCGGCCAGGAGCTGAATCGACGGTCGTCACTTCAGTGTTAATATACCTATAGATCCTAATGCCCTACTTTTCTGTGCGTGGATGATGAGCGAATGATGTTTTTTCCCAGCCGTCTACCCATGTTGATTGTTCCTGGTTCAATAATTGTCTTGTGCCTTGTTGCCATCGATTACCTCTGCGTTTTTTTTTCCTTTCCCACAATGAACCGCTTATTATCCTCTACGTTGATCCCTACATTTTAGCGCATTCCTAGCAAAGTAACTCTTCATTTTTACTACCCTTCCTGGAAATAATTTAAGTCTGCGTTTCTAATGCTTCTCCTAAAAAAATTACAGTGTGGTTTTATACTTCTAGTCTACCTTTACTCTACGGATTTACCTTATGTTTTTACACCTCTGGCCTGCCATTTTACCTCTGCACTTTAATTTATTTGAAGACAATTCAGCTTGCGTATTTTCCCACTTGAATGACAGTTTATAAGTTATTTTGGACTGTGTTTTATGACAATGTATTTTAATTGCATGAGTGTTATCGAACTAATCGGTAGGTGCAGACACTAACAGATCCCCCTAGATCCACCTGGATCTAGAACAAAACAGGACATGACATGACTCTTTCCCTAAGTTTTGACCATTGAATTAGCTAGTAGGAAGAAACAAGCAACATACCTTTGTATCGCTTCTTAGGGTCTCTGTTGCTCCCACTTCGCTCTGGTGCTCTCGTGAGGTCAAGACCAAGACGACACAAACCAACCAAAGTGAAGATAGCAAAATATATTCAACTGTCAACCTATGTGTATGATCAAGGAATTACACAATAAAGTGAAAATAACTTTATGGGAAAAGGACATGCCACTGTTATCATATTAATCGAAAGTAAACAATACGACTTGATTGCCTTGATGTCGCAAGCTTCCTTTTGGCGGCTCTTGGCTCCAACACACACACTTGCTCGATCCTTGTATGAAGAAGATCAAATCCTCTTGATAGACTTGCTAGAGTCTCCAAGCTCTTGTTCAAGCTAGGTCCTTCACAAAATTCTTTCACCAATTCTCCAATGAATCTTGCTTACCCTTTTCCATGAGAATTCCATCAATATATAGGAGAGAATGAGATGGTTACTTGGATAAGAATGATTCCACAATATCAGGGAATCCAGTACAAGGATAACCATTCGAATGCCAACCCATTCTTCTAGAAGATTCCCTTCTAGAACCATCGAGAATTCATCTTTTTCCAAGTTTTAGAGCAAGTTCGCACCCTAGCTATGTAACACAATGAGAGAAGTTTTCACCCTAGCTTAAAGCAGCCTGTAGAATGAGTCATTCTCGCACCTTGGGATATTAGCAACCTGCGAACTCTCTTCAAAAGTGAGTTTTCTGGGAAGAGATGAATGTCACTTTTCTCAGGAGAAGGTTCTTATGAGGAGCTTGAGTACACCATCATCAATACACCATCAAGATTGACCAAAATCATCGGTAACAGAATGCCCCCCAAAGTAGGAGGCCAGAACCAGTGACAGCCGAAAGACTTTGTAAACTGTATGTGTGTGTCGGAAATCAAGAGCACACCTAATCAGAAGCCTGCGAACAACCAAGCATCTTCATAATATCAAATATACTAATTCTGAGGTAGGCATTCCCATACTCAGATCACAGATGGATGACATTATACAAATAAGTCATGGCCACCAATCATACACTGTGGATCCATGCCGTCAAAATATAGCATAGACACCAGGAATACATTGTGGATCTATGTGAGAAAATTCAAATTGAGACGACATAGCCATGAGACATACAAAGTGGATCTATGTGTCGCAAATTATACATATTCCATCACAACCTGGACAAATAAAAGATATCCAAGGTCTTCAATCTCACCGCCCAAAAGTACGGATCTAACCATGTGATTACATGTGTTGAAGTCGAACATGGAAAAAACCACTTGATTACTGGTCATTGATGAAACCGTTAACAAGTGCGAGGGAATTCACCATTAATGTCAATGACTCCCAAGGTACGCTAGTACAATCCATCGAGTGTGAATGAATGAGTTGAGGTCAAACATCAGATGGAATCTTTCGATCAGGGGTCAATGATGTAAACCCACTGTCAAAAGCGAGGAAACCTACCATTGAGGCATGCTAGTTCCAAGGTACCAAATAATTTCTAGGTCTTGTTTCCGGATAATGAGCTGAAGT
The DNA here is from genome assembly GCA_900067695.1 of Picea abies. Taxonomy (NCBI): domain Eukaryota; kingdom Viridiplantae; phylum Streptophyta; class Pinopsida; order Pinales; family Pinaceae; genus Picea; species Picea abies. The sequence goes on along the minus strand of CBVK0102423793.1, from coordinate 10,226 downwards.
CAACGGAACAAAACTCGTCACAGGAGGGCCTTGATGTATCCCCTATCAATGACATGAAATAAGTAACAGATTTTGAAGGTGAAACAGAGTAGATGTAAGTTGGACTGGACACAGAGAAGGCCGACACGGAGAGAATGGACAACTGCAGATGGCCGACTCAATAGAGGTTTCAAATGAACTTCTCTTGAACATATGAACGACACAACCAATGATTTGGCAGGATTGACTCAGAGACGACACAAGGTATAACCTTGTAGCAAATCGAATGAGAGACAAATGGATTTCCCAAACCGGCTTCAAATATAATGAATAGGGGGTGTCATGTTCAAGAGCGGCACTTACTGCCAATCAATATGAAGATGAGAACATATCCCTTTCCCAAATTTCCCCCCACCATTTCTGGCGAGTACCTCTTTATTTTTACGCAAGCTTGAGGAGGATAACATATGCTTATTGATATAAGCTTATCCTTTGGATAAGTCCTTCGGAGTATGTTTAACGAACCCTAGGAAGGAGTGGTTCGGTCCCATGATGGGTCTGTTGATGTTTGTTTAACGAATCCAAAGATAGAAAACTCGAAGTTTTTTCATGATTATAGAGTCTGGAAAAACACTTAAAAGAGAACTCTCTCAGTTCCTTTTTCATAAAATAGTCCGATGAGACCGAAAAAGAGATAAATTATCGCCCACCAGATGCTTTCTTCAAATACTTTATCGAGTGTGAAAATAGCAAGGTCGCTCGGCTATCTTTTCATGTTTAGAGAGTCTGAAAAGAGCTTAAAGAGGACTCCAGAGGGGTTCCTTTTTCGTATAACCATGTTGAGCCCGAAAAAGTGATAAAAGTATGTTCGATCACGTTTTCATGTATTTTCAAGCGTGAGAACGAACAAAGACCAAGCTCGAGGTTTTATACAAAAACCATAAAAAACAATCAAAACATGCGATAAAAAAGAAAAATTATATCCGCATCCCTGTATATGAACATCGAAGTCATTACGCCTGCAAAAGTTACACTCAAAAGGGCATTAGGGATTAGGGTTTAATAAATAAATAATTATAAAAATTCAATAATATGGTAAAAGTGAATATAAAGGAGTAAAAACTCTTTTTACAATATCATTTCAACTTAACCACTATTTGAGCCCAAAAACCCCTCTTTTACCCTCGAAATTCGGTGTCAGATTGCGGGAGTTATGAGCATCCATTTGACAAGCCGTCAGCGACAGTGAGGTAGGCTCTTTGTCTTCTACTCTTTCATGGTTTAAATTTTCATTTTCATTGGTAAAAACTATCATTTTGAGTTTGTTTTGGGGTTTAATATGGCGCTCAGCCACTCTTGCAGGTGGGCTACATGGGACCTGCGAGAATGGGTCATTCTCACAGGTGATCCCACAGTATCCTGCGAGAACCACAAAGCATAATTTTTTTTTGGAGTTTTGCTCAATGAAAAAAAAATAATTTATGAATAGAGTTATTAATCTTCTTTTTCTGCTTCTTATGCAGGTATTTGGCCATCAAAATGGTTCTGGAATGGCGTGAAAGGGAGCACGAAGAAGATAATTCCATTGCCAGAAATCATCCGCCCAACATTGTCTCTTTAAGAAACTATGGTCTTCTGAAGTACTTCCGTATCCCAGGCATGAGGGCCCAAATCAGGTTATTAGAGTACCTTGTGCATATGTGGGATCCCGATCAGCAAGTATTTCATGTAGGGGTCCATACACTATCCTTAGATATTGAGGACATTTACTTCTTGACTGGACTGTCACGGCGTGGGCACCACGTGAGCCTAACTGGTAGCAGAGGTGGTGGGTTGCCCATGAGTGAGTACTATCTCTTACACTATGTTCTAGAGGCAGAGAGGAAGAAAGGGAAAGTAGCTATTTGGGGAGTGCGGGATTTGACCCTCCGCACTATTTTGTTCACCATTGCACATATGGCCAAGAGCTCCGCTCCTCATATGGTGCTCCAGAGTTACTTTCAGTATGCTATAGAATGTACTGAACCTCGGGTTTTTAACTGGGCAGATGCTATGCTTCGTAGCATGAAAAAGAAGTTGACCAAATGCAGACGAGGTGACCTAAAGCAATTCGGGTACGGGTCTTTGTTAGTGTCCTTCTTTCTCAAGAGGGTTCCATTACTGAGGCTGCAGGTTGAGTGGAATTTACCGGCTCCCAGGGATCCAAGAATGCTGAGATGGTGTCAGCTCATGGCCTGGCACGTAGCTAGACCAATTATCAAGTATGATGATACCTTCTTTGACTGGCTGCGACCACAGATGTTGATGGTCGATGATTATGCTTATGCCAGGTTGGATTTCCGAGGAGATCCGAACTTAGTCTTGCCAGAGGATGCTCAGTGGGGGGAACTTGGTAAGAAGTACACATTTTTCATTTTTAAATGTTTTTGTGAATTTTATTATATGCAAATGTTTTTTATATGTTCATCCAAAGACTAAATACAAAATTCATTTTTTGATGACATAGATGTGGGACCTTACCGACCTCCTGGTACTTCTCCCATTCAATGGCGAGGAGAGGTAGCGCCAGTGCCACAATGGGACGTTGAGGATTATCAAGAAATGGAACAAAACCTAGAGGGTTTGACAACAGATATTCCAGACATGCCTCTTTGAGAAGTTCCACGATGTTATCAGCGTCACACAGTAGGAGTGTCAGAGTCCATAGGTCAACTGCTCTGTAGGGTTGCCTGGGAAGTCGTATGTTATCATGAACGTCATCCATGATGTCTCTTTGTAGAAGCTATGGGCTTCAGATTCTGACATTTTGGTCTTCGGACAAAACTTTTTTGTAAAAGACTCTTTTGATCGTTATATATACATATGGCTTCTACCGGTTTATCTTGTGTTGTGTGAAAATTGATGTCATTGATTTATAAATGATCCAAATGTCTATCTAATACATAGTTAGCCAATGCATTTGTTAGTGTATTTAGACATCTAAGAATATGTTGATATTCAATATAATCAAAATAACGTTCCAGGAGGCGAATTCTCAAATACACCCGTAACAAAGTAGGACTTCGAATAGTATAGACATTACTTAATTGTAGTACTACAAGCTGTGAATCGAATCGCACAACCAAATGACAGATTCCATGCGAGATAGCATCAATCAACAGTTCGATAACGGTGCTATACTCTGCAATATTGTTGGTCGCACGATCGAGACACACACCTCGTAAGGAGACAAGTTCATTTGTAGGGGCATAAATTGCCCATGCAGTGAAAGCAAGGTTCTGATTACTACGGCTAGCGCCATCAGTGAAGCCAATATAGGGTAGAGAAGACTCCGACATCTGGAAATCAAACACAACGTCACATAAGTGTAGAGACCAGATAACGACAAAATCAAGTTATAGTAACACATAAGAAGTATGATACAATAAAAATACAAGTACTCGTGCACAGGTGATTTTATGCATAGTACTTCTTCAAGTACAACCCATTCCTAGGTTCACTCAAAGGGATACCATCATAATCTACTAACTCATAAGCTCCTTTTTCCAAAACTCATCGAACGATATAAGGACCTTGCCACATGGATTCGAATTTTCCAGCTCCTAGCATATCTCGATCTCGTTCATAAAGGAGAACGATATCTCCTTCGAAGAAAACATGAGGCTTGACATGTTTGTCATATTGGGCCTTGACACGTTTTTTCTGAGCCTCTATGACTAGGGTAGCAGTGCGTCGAGTTTTGTCTAATCGCATAAGATACAATAGACATTCTTCCTCATTAGAAGTGTTTGGTAGGAGTTCAACAACTAGTTTTAAAGAGTGTATCTCGCATTCAATCGAGAGAATGGATTCCAAACCATAGACTAACCGAAAAGGTGTAAACCCAGTGGCAGACTTGACGGATGTCTGGTAAGCCCACAATGATGAAAACAACATTGTGTGCCAACTTGTTTTGTGAATCCCTATCATTCGTCGGAGCATAGTTATGAGAACTTTGTTAATTGCTATGACTTGGCCGTTGGCTTGTGGGTAATAGGGCATTGAGTTTTCATGGCAAAGACCCAACTTTTCAGTAAGTTTGGACATCATGAAGTTTCTAAAGTGGCTACCGTGATCAGTGACGATAGCTTGGGGAACACCAAAACGAGCTATGACGTGATTAAAAATGAATAATGTTGCAGTCTTTCCAGTGTTGTCAAATGTCGGCATCGCCTCAGCCCATTTCGTAAAGTAATCAACGGCTACAATAATGTATCCATGCCCCTTGGCCAAGTGAGGGTGACATGTCATGAAATCGATGCCCCATTTCGCAAAAGGACCAATGGAGACCACAGGGTGAAGAGGAGTGAGATGTGACCGTATCTTGGTATTATAGGTCTAGCAAGCATGGCATTTTTGAATGGTGATTATGCAGTCGTTAAATAAAGAAGGCCAAAAATATCTTGCTTGTAAGATCTTCTGGGCAGTATCATACCCAGACATATGACCACCACATGCTCCAGAATGGCTGTCAATCAGAGCTTTCTCAGCTTCGTCGAACGTTAGGAAGCGTCGAAAAACAGAGTCAATCCCCCGACGATAAAGAGAATCCCCAAGAATAATGTATTGACGGGCTTGGTAGCGTATTTGACTTCGGTCAGTACTAGTCAAAGTTGGCCGGAAAGTCTGGGTTTGGAGATATATGATGATATCACCATACCAAATATCATTAGTTTTGATGAGGAAAAGGGATTCATCGGGCAATGAATCAGTTGCTACATTTTCTGTTTCAGAATAGGTAAAGTTGCATATCAACTCAGCAAACACTAAGGACTTCTTACACTTGGTGCGTTCGAATTCCAAATCAAACTCCTGGAGTATCACAATCCATTTGGAGTATTTCCCCCCTAGAAATTGACATGTAAGAATGTATTGCATAGGGTTGCAGTTAGAAATCACTGTAGTTTTGCGTGAGAGGATATAGTGCCAGAAGCGTTGGATAGCTTGAACGACAACCAAGGCCAGTTTTTTGACATGTAAATACTTGATTTCAGAAGGCGTTAGACTTCGACTCAAGTAGTAGATAACATGTTCGTCGTTAGCATCATTCTCTTGGACAAGAACCATACCAATGGTGTAATTTGAGGCGGCAAGGTAGAGGAAATAATCACGACTATAATCCGGGGGAAAGAGAAGCGGAGCACGCGTTAGGGACAATTTCAAAGCTTCGAAAGCATTGTTGGCGATGGTATCCCATACGAACTCGGACCCCTTTTTTAGAAGCCACGTAAATCCACAAGTTATCTCGACATAATTTTGGATAAAACGACGAAGAAATTTTGCTTTTCCCTGCAAACTTTGTAACTGATGAAGTGTAGAAGGAGGAGGGAGATTAAGGATCACCTCAACCTTTAAAGGATCCACCCGGATCCCTTGATGCGAAACGATAAAACCTAGAAGTCGATCGGATTCCACGCAGAAAATTCACTTATGAGGATTCAAACATATACGGTAGAACCGACAACGGACAAAAATGGCTCGGAGGTGGGTTGGATGATCGACTCGGTGCATTGAGTGAGCAGGTAAATCATCCAGATATGGTTGGATCATGTGCTTGATATCGTGGAAAGCATAATACATAGCGCGTTGAAAAGTGGCACCAGTGTTCTTGAGACCGAAAGGGAGTTTCCGATAGGCAAAAGTACCCCAAGGAAAAATAAAAGAAGTCTTATGTTGATCCTCGGGAACAATGTTGATTTGATTATACCCAGAGAAACCATCCATTAGAGAGAAGATTTCACTTCCAGCGCAATCGTCGACAATCTGATCAACGAAGGGGGTAGGAAAGTTGTCTTTGGAACAAGATTTGTTGATATCCCTATAATCAACGCATACACGAATTGTGCCTTGTTTCTTGTCGATCGGGATAAGATTGGAAACCCAGTCAGTGAGAGCCACCAAATAAATAAAGCTGGCTTTAAGAAGTTTCTCGACTTCGAGATTGATGGTAGCCACTTTACGTGGGTGAACTGGATGAAGGAGTTTCCAGACGGGTTTAGCGTCGGGGTATGTCTTGATCTCATGTATCACAATCTCAGGGTCGATACCCGACATTTCTTCATAGCTCCAGGAGAAGATGTCACAAAACTCTTTGAAAAGGGATGTGTAGGTGACGATTTCGTCAGAGGAACACGAAGCTTCGATATGGACATTTTCGACAATCCCAAGTTTGATAGATATGTCAAGGGGAATAGTGGATGAGATATTGCTTAAGTTCCCTTCAGAAAACACATCGTGTGTAGACTCGAGAATGGTTGAGATGACAACAACGGTCAACAGGGTCGAGATCCGCTAGTAGTTCTCAATGGTATGTTGCTCCAGAAAGAGGATGGAGTGATGATGTCCATCGTCCCAAGGGGTGTCCTCCATAACAGACATGATCATCTCGTCTCAGGGAAAAATGACATGGAAAGGATTTGGAGATAACTCACCAAGAGAGGGAGTAGAAGGAGTTGCTGATTGAATGGCCTGATAGGTGGATTCAACCGGACTTAATGACATTTTTTCGCCGTAATGAAGATGATCTCTAGGGTCAGGTACTATCCATGGTTCGTGAGACGGAGGAAATTCGTGAATCGAGGTGGAGATCATGTTGATTGAAGCAAGAGACGAGCGTGGAACATCGGGCAGTGGAATGGGGAAAGTACCCATTAAAGAAGAGTCTTTTAGAAGGCCTACACTGACGTTCTCATAACTCGGTGGGGTTTTAGAGATGAACGGTATGTTGCCAGTACAGGTATCAGAATTAAAGAAGGCTAGTTGGTTGACGGTGACTACCTTCCCTTGATGGGGGAAACGTACCACACAGAAAAGGGTCGTCACAACTGCACGCATGGAATCGATCCAGATACAACCAAGCAGAAGATTGTAATAAAGGGGAGCATCAAAGACTTCCACTTCAACATGGACCGTTTTTCCTTCTAAGGTGATGGGCAACGAAAGAAGGACACCATAGGGCTTAAAACCGGAGCCATTGAAGGCTTTGAGAGTATTTTGGGATTCATTCAAAGAGGGAGAGCCAATGGTTTTCCAATAGGTAAGAGACATAACACACGTCGAGGCACCCTCATCGATAATGGTTCGACAAATGTTTTTGTCAGAGACAATCACTTAGATCTGGAATGTGAGTTGAGGGGGTAACCTTGGAATGTGATATTCCAAGTCAAAAATTATTAAATTCGTATCTGTCGGATCGATTTCACCAATATATTTCAACAGTGCCTTCCGTTGTGTGGGACAACTTTGAAGGACTTCGAGGGATGACATCGCAGAAGGTGCTTGGGCTAGGTTTTCAACAACGTTGTAGTTCTGGGCAGCACAAGCATGAGGATTGAAAGCCAATTTTCGAACGACGCCCTTTGGGGGGGGTCGAAGAACTGTGTCGAGGCTCGATCGTTCGAGATGAAGAGGACCGTTGGTAGGTGGAGTCGTGAGAGAGGGTTGTACCAAGGAAGGAGGTAGATCATCAACCTTCTCTTTAGAGGGAGAATAGTCTTTGGCTTGAGTGGTGAGTGCAACATTGCTCTTCTTTGAATCGCCAGTACACATCAATACATAGGATGTAGTAGAAGATGAGGGTTGGTCATGAATGACCAACTGAGCCTGTTGTTGAGTTGGGAAGGGTTGTGACAAAACGACCGGAGCAGGTGGTTTTGGAGCTCCTTGAAGGAACTTAGTGACCTCGACGCGTCGTGGAAAATCCTTCGTGTAGTGATCATTACCACAGATAAGACAAGGGTATCGAGGTTTGCACTTATCCCGATCGTCAACAGGGGTAGTTTTGGTTCGCTCTGCTTGAGAAGTATTTTTGTCCTCCTTATTCTTACCTCTTCCCTTTTTAGATTTGTTTTTACCGGCTGGGGTAGATTGAACTGCATTTACCTCAGAAGTCTTGCCGGTGGGAGGGGTAGGAGACGAAGCATTTTGAACATTAGAAGAAGTAGGTTTGGGGTTGGTGCTTGAGGCAGAATGTGGTTGGGCCTGGAAAGTGCCAATCACACCGTCGGCTGCATGAGAAGCAGCTGGAGTAGTTGAAGTGGCGGAAGTGGAAGGACGAGGTAAGTCAAGTAGTAAATCGTAAAGGGTACCCGTTTGTGAGTAAACGAGGTCAAGATATTGAGCACGACTTATGGCCTTCTCTTCCATGACTACTCCACCCATGGTGATGTCACGACCGATGTCGTTCACAAATGACTTGGTGAACCACTCTGCCAGTAACTGATCGGGGAGTTCGAGTTTAATGAGATGTCGTCGTTGTCGCCACTCATGAATGTGATTGGATATATGAGTGGCCTTATTCTGTTTGAAAGAACTCAAAATCTCTGTCCTCGTTTCATAATGGATCAGTAACTGGTAGTGTGTGAGGAAAGCCATAGCTTGGATGTTGAATTCGGTGAAGAAACCTCGTGGTAATTCTATATACCACTTCGCAATAGAACCGGTGAGGGTTCGTTGAAAAAGACGCAAACAAATAGAGTCATCCATCAACGAGTTGGATGAACACCAAAGGTGAAAAGTCATGACATGATTGTTCGGGTCCTCTCCCACTTTTTTGTCAAATTTAGGGATGTCCGATGGTAGCTTGGCTGGTATAGCAGGCCATTGGGGAGAGTGATGAATTGGATCATTTAAAATCCTTGACAAATCTGGAAGATCCAAAGTGGCCAAAAAGGGTAATTGTTGATTCACCTACGGGTACTGGTGGCTTTGGGGAGGAAGCCCCATCGGCAAACCAGTAGGACAATAAGTAGTCTGCATATAATGTGAAGACCCAGGCAGATTCGGTGGTGGTTGGAGAGGGTAGTAGCTCATGGGATTGTATCCTAGAATAGGGACGTGAGCTTGAGCATTCGAGCCCCAAATGGGATTGAACGTACCTGGATATGGTTAGCCCATACTAGGGGGTATCACAGATGCAACTGGAAACTACTGTCCCCCAGTCAATTGAGGAGGATGTTGTATCAACTAATTCCAATACTGGGCCAAGGACGGAGGTATGTTTTGCGCATAAGGTGGGGTCGGTCCTCCCATTGAAGATGGTGTTCCAATTGGGGGTAGCGTTCGAATTGGGGGTTGTGTTTCAATTGGGATTTCCGTTCCAATCGAAATTTACCCATGAAGAGGGGGTTGAGTCATACCACCTTGGTGAAATTGTCCATAGACGGGAATCTGGTAAGTTGGTGTGAATGACGGAATAGTGCCACTAGGATTAAGACTGCCAGTGGAGGATGAGACAAGTCCTCCAAAAGGAAATTGAGGGAGTGTCGGAATAAAACTGGGAAGAGAGTGCCCAGAAGAAGAGGGACCACCAGGAGAGCTGGATGGGGTTTGCGTAGGAGTGGGAATGGAAGCATTCAACGCACGGTATCCAGGTGGAAGTGTCGAGGTGACATTGGGTGTTCACGGTGTGTTGATGGGGGCTAGATTAACTACAGTAAACCCAGTGTGAACACTCGTAGTATTTGTATGATGGGCCATTTCTATAGGGATGGTCAAGATGTGGTCAGATCATGGGGCGTTCGTACCAAGAAAATAATAGGCAGTAGTAAACGGTACTGTCTCTGGGCTAGAGATTTCAGAAATCATAGGTGAGCCTAGACCAAAAAGTTCCTGTCGAAAAACGCCCGTAGACCAAAAAGGATCTGGGCCTTCAATGCCTGGAAAGGGTCCAACTGGTGATCCAGAAGACGTAACAACTAAATCTTTGGAAGAATTCAGTCACATAAATGATCGCTCAGAATCAGGTTGAAGTTGAAAGTCCTCTCAAGTATTGGTAATTCGAAAATGTTCTAGAGAGTCAGTTTGTTCCACTTGTGGCGTGGTGATGATTGGGACTTCACTCTACCGAGAAGAGCCCTCAGGTGAACTTGTAGGCAAGGGTTGAGAACCTTCCAGATGCTCTGGAGATAAACCCTACATTCTACGTGAACGTCGTGGAGGAGCTATTTTAAACAAGTGACAAAATTACGAAGAAAATCGTATGGTCAACTTTGGTAAACAAACAACACACACTAGTAAACAAAATCTAGGAAACAACACCAAGAAAACAAAACCTTCTAATTCCGAAGTCACTAGTTGGTGATGAAATCCAACTTCGCAACAACGAGACGAGAAGGGGTTGGGCTAGGGTGGAAATGTTACGCTGACGACCTGCTTAACGGACTTACACCCTGGTGCAAGCTCCCACACATAATCGTGGGTATACCCTC